>JAOEHY010013122.1:0-30536 GCA_025447955.1 Psilopsiagon aurifrons | reverse complement strand
CTGTAAGGGTGGTGAGGCACTGGAATGGGTTGCCCAGGGAAGTTGTGAATGCTCCATCCCTGGTGGTGTTCAAGGTCATGTTGGGTAGAGCCTTGGGTGGCATGGTTTAGTGAGAGGTGTCCCTGCGCATGGCAGGGGGCTTGGAACTAGATGATCTTAAGGTCCTTTCCAACCCTAACTATTCTATGATTCTATGAATGAGATAGATTTATTAATAGATCTGAAAGGTCCATAGGACTTCTAGGGTTCTTGGGTTGTGGCATGCATTGCTGTAGGGGCAGGAATGGTGTCTGGTCTTGTTTTAGGGCTGTTTCTTGTTTAGTCTGGACCACACATTTAGATTTGGGTGAAGAAGAATTACTTAGATAGATAAAAGCAAAGCTTGGGCTGCTTTTGGGATTGGAGCTAGGGTTGTTCCGATGTTCAGAACTGCTGCTAGTCTGAGTTACAAATCTTTAGCTTCGCAGTCTTTTATGTGGGCATTATTCCCTGCGACTAAATTACGGCATTTTGAGAGAGACTGAAATTCAACTGATCGTTCATGTCCTTAGAGATGCCACATCATGATGTTGGAAAAAAGGATATAAAATACATTTCTGACATCAGGTATTTGTTTTTGTTTCCTTTATGAATCCTTTAATTGCAATGTGACTGTTTCAGCTGCATTGACAGCTGACTTGTCCTGAAGTCTATTGATTTCACCTTGAGTATCTCCAGTTCTATAGCTACAGCTGACTTAATTTCTATAAAATTTGTCCTGCCATGCCAAATCATGTAGTGAGTGATTAAAACAGCAGTATGGTAAAGGCTATTCCCATACTCCATATGTAGTAATGAACTAAACATCTGTTGATTTTCAGCAGGTTTAGAATTGTGTTCGGGTTAACACAATTTTTTAGGCAAGATGGTGCAAGTTTTGAGGCCGTGCTATGTATTCCTATAAAAGAGTGAATAAAAAATTACTAGTGCAATTTAAGCTTGTCAAAATAATTGCAATAATGATAAGAAATATGAGAATTTATCTGCTTATGCATAATATAAATGACAAGAATAGGTAAGAAAATAAGCAAATGTGAGAATTTTGAAAGTTAATACTTTAAAAAAATCTGGGGGTCTGTCATTAAAGGAGGCTTCTTTCATCTTCTTCTGACTATGTCTATTCATTTAAACCTGTAATGCAGTATACAAACTTCTTTGTATGATTTAGTTCATCTCAAGATTTTACTGCCCTGTCATAAAGCTTATCACAGGCTAAAAGTTTTCTTTTATTTCTCTTTTTGTGAAGCCTGCCAAGTTCTGTATAAGCTGTCACTCGCTGTATCAGACTCAGTGGATGAATAAAAGTTTGTTCACAATGAAGTTGTCCTACATTTCTCAGGGCCTTCAGTCTATCCTATCTTCCTAAAACCCTTACAAAGAGCTTTTGAGTCAGAAATGTTATCTCTGCAGTGCACCAAAACATCATGCAGTGGACCTGAGAAACTAGCAAGAACATGTCACTTAATAGGTATTTCTAGCAGTGCCTTCATTTTGGTGCCTTTTATAAACATAATTTATAATCAAAAGATATGGTATGTTAGTGGCTGAATATGGAAAAACTGATAAACCTTTTTAAACTGTCAATATGAAATGATAGGATTGCTGCTAAGAGTGCTATCTCTTCAACCCAAGACAAAAGCAAGCGCTAAGAAGTCAGTAATAGTTCCATATTCCTGGCACCCAGACATCACTACAGTGGTTACTGCTATAATATGCATGTGAAACCTGACACAGAAGCATACCCCTCCACCTACAAAAGCCTAAATAGGCTACACAGCGTCAGTGATACTTATGAGGGACACTGAAAAATGTCTGCTTGTGTACATGCACATAGATAAGTACCTTGCAACAAAGCTTACGCCAGCTAATATGTCATTCTAGTGTCTTTAATTCTGAGGTAAATAACAGTCATCAGTGAGTGATGGGGTCTGAATACATAATGGAAGTATATTTGGTACTGAATTGCATGAAGACATTAAGCATGAGTAACAATTTAGAGTATTCCTAGAGAATTTGCATCAATATAAAAATATGAAAGATATTGGGCTGTTTTTGCTGAAAGGCTTACAAAGGGTGCACTTACAAAGGCTTACAAAGGTGTCTCTTCAAGGATAATGGGATGCAAATGCCCCAGCCCCATTGCCTTGTATGATGATGCAAAACCAGGCTTAACAGGAAAAAGTATTTCGGTGAGGGAACTTTGCAACGTGCAAAGGGGAGAATTTATAAAAAATGTCATCTGCACCTGTTCTATGCCCTCTGTTAAGGTGGGTGAGAATGTAAGGAGTTAAATGCTTGTGTGACTAAAAAGGATGAGAGGTCTTTCTCCTAATGCTACATACTTTACTCCCTGTATCCTGATATGTCTTTTCTTGAAGGCAAATTATGTCTTCAGTCTTTCTAGGTTTTTATTTGAGTTTTATTTGATTGCGCTTCGTTAAGTGCACATATACCAGCGGTTGAAAATAATGCCCATCTTGTCTAAAAAGTTAAACCATTTACAGTATTTCTTTTAATTAGTTCTCCTTTGTCTGCATTATGCAGAACCATGGAAAAGAGCTGTTGCTGGAATGTGTTTCAAGCTGGCTATGAATGAATGAATTGAAATGATTTTGACAATTACGAAGTGACATGAATGAAAAGGAATGCTGCAAAGATTCTTGTTAAACTTTTCTGAAGCTTTCCTAACATCTGTGTCTTGTCGGGATTGTTTTTCTTGGTATGATTCATTCTGCTTTCATCTGGATCATAGTACTTTTTAGTGCTGTAAATCAGCTACTTTTAGTTGATTTTTTTGGGGTTGACCTTGACTTTGTGTCAGCATCTGAAGCTAAAATTCTTGCCATTCAGAAGTTAAAGGGGACGTTTGGCACTGATGTCAGTGTATCCGAGGTGTTCACATGGTGGTTTATGACTGTCCTTCTCTCATTACACCTAATGTCATGAGGCACAGCCAGATCTCAGTGAAAAACATTTAGTCCTGATGGAGTTTAGTAGCAGATTTTCAAATCTGGACAATAATGTTTCAGCTGTGAGGGTTCCCTGTTTGTTTCCTCTACAAGGAAAGACATGAGTCTGTGGTGCTAAGCATATGCTGCTGTAGGTGTACAGGCAGACAGCTTTACCACCTGTGTAAATTGTTAGTGAGGTCCCTGGGAGCTGAGATAATTCTTGTACCCTGAATGAGAAAACTGAAGAGCATAGAGCATTCATTAGCAAGTACTGCAGCAGACTGCAGAAATTCACTTGATGATTAAAGGACATACTAAATAAGCAAATGTTTATTTCTGCAGTTGCACTGCAAGCCTGTAATCCCTGCTCTCAAGGGCATGCCACACTGAGCTACAGAAAAACTGAAGCAATATTTGCAGAGATTTTCACTTGTCATGGTCAACTTTGAACAAATGTTCTCAGCAGAATTAGCCTAATTAAACAAACGAAAAGAACCCCAAACAGTAAAACCAAGCCACCAAAAGTATCATTTTGTACACTTTTCTGAACAACAAAAAATCTCACTGTGCTGATAAATGGCATTTTCTACTCTTGGTTTTAAATTCTTCAATGCCTTTTCTCTCTAAATTCCTACTAAAGGAATTATTGGACAATTCATCATTGTTTCTGCAGTATTTCCCTTGTGAAAGTCAAATACCTGGTCAGGGCCTTGAACCAGAAGTGTCTTATTTTTAAAACCACCAAACATTTGCTTGGGAACGAGAGCTGGAAATCAGCTAGAGAGAGATCCCAATTCAATCCTCAACCCTGCAGGCCTTCAGTGAGATGCACAAAGGAATATATGGGGAACAGAATTGCAAGGTATTTGGGCTGAACCGTATGGTTGGGCTTTTAAGGTGTACAGGTTAGACTGAAACCCACGCCTTTAAACTCTTCTGCGTGAGGGAGAGGTCAGCACATGCAGGTGAAGAAATATTAATTCTCTGAGCTCAGGGACTGGGGTTTCCTTGGCTTCCCCAAGTGGGAAAGCTGGGCTTAGTGCGGCCAGGGTTGTTGCTGTATTGGAGCTGGGGTTATTTTCCAGATGGGGTTCTGGGGTTCTGTGGGTGCAGCTGTGTCTTGGTCTTTGCCTACAGAGGAGGTGCTGCTCACTCTCTGGATTTGGGTCCGGGGAGACCAGTGAAGACTAAGGAAAATAGATCTCTCTGGTAATTTGATCTAAGGTAGTAAAAGTTTGTGAACTCAAAATGATGCAGAAAAAATTCACAAAGAGATCTATAATCATATGTAGTAGCACTCTACTAAATTGAGAATGTTTTATGCAGGGATGGCTGTCATCTATTCTCCCTCCCTGGAAGGGGACTCAATGATTTGGGTGAAAATTGTGTGTGCATCTTTCATCCAATAGCTAAAGATCTATATAAATGCAATTATTTTTATTTTACTTAATGATTATGATATCTGTCTTGATAATTTTCTTTGTGCTTTTATGCTTCTTGAATTATATTTCTAATAGCATTGGAGTATTTAGAGGAGGAGTGAAATGAGTTTCCATCAATGTATTAATTGATAGGACTGAGAAAATATTTGAAGTTACATTTCTTTAGTGGGGGATAATTTTTTACAAGAAAGATGGTTTTGCTGAAGTCAGTTGATCTTGTATATCTCTTACTTCATTCTAGTTTCTGAGCCTGAAAAATGCTCTTCTGTTAAATTTCTGTAAATATCATGAGTACAGTTTTTAAAGTTTTTAATTTTTTTACAGATTTTACATAGAATTTTACTTGGTTTTAGAACTCTTTTAAAGAAGCTTTAAAAGAAAAGCTACAAAAAAATGCTTGCCACAGAGTTGAAAATACAATTACCTGGTTTGGAAATCTAAAAAAAATGTTCTCACACTTCAAAACTCTTAGTGAAGGTAATTTTACCCTTTATGATATGCAGCTGTTCTGCGAAAAGTTTTAAAGAGCAGCAGCATTGCCTCTTTAGTAATAATCTCTATGATAGATACAGCTCTCTTTGTCTTTGCAGATTTTACTAACCACTGCAATTCTAAAAGTAATTGAATTCACATAATGACAACAATAGCAACAGAAAAAAACATTGTGGATCATGTAAGGGATGATGGAAGAAGTTATCATTAGGTTTTACCTTCATTTGGGCCTCAAGAACACTGAATTTCATTAGTATTAATTCTTTGCTAAAAATTATAGTTAAAGTGATTCTGCTGTTGATACTAGCAGTCCCAAGTTTCCATTTGAGTGTGTACAATGTAATCCTGCAAGATGTATTTCTGCATTATTTGGCTGCAGAAATGTGCAGCCTTTGTGGAGTGCTGTGGATAGGTTTTCAATATAATGTATATTTTTAAAGCCCTAAGATGAGAAAGTTGTATCTCAAATTGATTAGAGAACATCTTTTACAGTTAGAGGTGCTGCATGACCACTGTGAGGTGTGCGTAAATCTTACTTCTTTTTAGCAATGATTTTTATATGTGGTTTGATTTATATTCTGAGACGCCAAGAGACTAGCAACCTAAATCATGAAAATGAAGCAGCCTAATATGCAGTAGCTAGTTACAAAATTCATACTTGGTATTAGATGAAATAAAGTGTAAATTCTCAGATGATAGAGAACCTTAATCTACAGTTAATCCAGCTCTGCATGCAGAAACATGACGAGATGACTGTTCTGGTTCCTTTGGGCACTGGAACCCTTGGGCAAAGTCTTGGCTCCTCTGATGTTAATGGCCACTTGGCTTGCCTGGTGTCAGGGTTTCACCTTGGATCATGATCCTTCCCAAGCACCATTTAACAGGAGGAACAGAAAGATGTTTCAGAGCAACTGACCAGTGGAAAACAGGGAGCAGAGCATTAGGAGGGAGGATTTGCACAAAGGCTATCTGTGGAGTGGACTTTTTATGTTGCATGTAGCAGTTGGTTGTCAGTGGAGTCCTTCTTGTACATTACAAGAGACTTCTTTGCTGACAGGCTTGGCAACTCTTTTCTGCTCGTGGTCACAGATTTTATTTACTGAGGAGCTGTCAGAATAAGAAGGCTTCAAAACCACAACAGACTGTGTTCACTGGAAATCCAGCAAGTAGTGCAAACCAGCAGATTCCTGTATGTGAGAGTTTATATGAGTTTTATAGCGCTTATATAAGTGAACAGGGGCATCTCCTCCTCTTTTTCTGTTAAGGATAAGGAAGAAGAGGAGATGAGGGAAGTGGCCGCACAAGCACAGACGTGCTGTTTTGTATTCCAAACCTATGCAAAGACTTGGATTTTGAAAGAAAACTATTTAATGACATGGAGGCAAACTTGAATTTGGAATAGCAGCAGAAACAACTAGATTTTGTGTAACTGTGTAGTGCCAGCAATGTTTTTATAAGGTGTTCATTCATACTTAACGTTCTGCTACATCCACTCTGTTTCTAAATGTACTTGAGGTCTTTTAGCTCAAAGGACAAAAGTATTGACAATGTTGCATAGTTAACATTATTGTTGTTACACCATTACCTGCTCTTAGTCAATTGTAAAGGTGGCAACGACACCACCTTTAGAGAAATACTCATTAGATCTTAGCATAAATCAAATTTGAATGTCTTAAGATTTGAACCTCAAAACCACCAGTTGGTTACCTCCAATATTAAGGGTGTCTCAAATCTGTAATGTGCAAATAATGTCTTCTGGATTCCTGCCAGCTCTCTTGGCACATCTTGCTCTTTTTACTGTTCTTTTTACTGGCTCTTTTCAGGGCATAACCTGAAGACTAGTAGCAACTTGAAATACACCAGACACAAAAGACTATTTGTAAGACAGAGAGGGATTTTCTTTCAACGATGAGATTTCAAATGATAGGTGTGGGAAACATCTCTCCCTCTTTCTCTTTCTTCTTTTTATTTATAACTGTTCCATTCCCATTTCACCATTGGATTAGCAGGCTTTGTACCAGTAGACCTATGTTTTAGATATATACAATTGAAAATACTGTGGTCACTGGATGAATGAAAAATATACTGTGACTTGTGAAGGGCTATACCCATGCTTTCTCTGGCTGACCTTGCTGACAAGGCCTGTTAGTCAGCATGGGAGCCTTTTGGAAGGGCAAGAGACAAACAATTACAGGTTTCTGTGCCTAACCTTACTGGAAGGCAATATCCTGGAGACATTAATAAGATGTGAGATCACAAAACATCTGGAGAAATACCAGCTGACAAAAGGTAGCTGTTTCTGATTCATAAGAAATAAATTGTGTCTGGCAACTCCGGAAATGGAGAAGAGCAGTAAAAAATGAGACACTGGATTGGCAGTTCAAACAGACATGAAGAATAATTGCAACATCTATGTTCTGTGCAAAGATTTGCAATTACAGCTGGAGAAATTACTTTAATAGCATACTCAGATAAGACAGGCACTTGGTCTGGAGGTTTCTTTGTGCACAGTCTTTAATTAGCCTTTAATTAAATTAAAACTTTAATTCCTCTTTAATCCACAGTTGATCTGTGCTCAGTGGGTTCTGATCACTTCAATTGAAATATAATATTTCTAAGAAGGAAGTATAAGAAAATGTAACAAGTTGGGGCAAAATGAAGATAGTATGATTTTAATTCTTTAGCTGAATACAGTCCTTCATGTATAAGGGCGTTTTGTAATGACTTGAACTTCAGAACAGACCACTTTCCCCACCTTTGTCGGGATCCTAAAAAGTGCTTCTTGTTTGTGCCCCCAATATTAACAAAATCCTACTGTGGCTGTATCTTAGAGGAAATATAATTTCATGTAACCCACGAATGTCCAGCCAGAGGGGAGGAAGTTATGTAGCTGAGGAAATTATTCTGCTCTTATACTATATGCATATACTATTCTGCAACCTGGAAACAATTTCATATTGTCTATTTGTGTATGTATGATTGCAACAGGGCTGAAATTAACATTAAGTTATTAATTAATTTTGATAAGTAGCTGATACTGTGCTATAGGAATTAACTCTGATCACTTGCCTGCTATTTTGTGTTTCTAGAAGAGGCTGCAGGAGATTTTCTGCAGTGTCCAGGAACCTACGACACAGTTCACCATCTATTCTTTCTTCTTATCACATGCTGTAATTTATTAAACGCCTTGATATCCACCGAGATTTAAACTTCTGTGCATGCAAATGAGTTAGTGTGATTTATGTCATCTTGTAGCTGTTTGTAGGGAATTATTATTATGCTGTGTGCAAAGCACTGAAATGCCTGCACAGAGTCCTTACATGGGAGCTACAGAAATTAAAGCAGTGAGAAAGCAGTGTCTTCCTGTAGGTTTTCACAGATGTGTTCATAATGTGATTCTCTGATTTTGTGCTAGTGACTTCTTGCTTTCCCCAGCTGGCACATGATTATGAGCAAGTAAACCTTATCCTTGCAGGTTATTTAGCATAGAAACTGAATAGGAGCAAAGGGGTATCTGCTTTCTAATTTCCCTATTGATAGGTATTTCAGAGCATGAGCTGACGCCACTCTTCCCTCCCAGCTGTAGTCCTAAATCAGTAAAGTACTTGGGCATATATTTAGCCTTAGGTAGGTGCCTCAGTCCTGATAATTTTCACAAATTCTAAGATTTGTTTTAAATGCATGCCTTCTAATTGCAGTTGCTTTCTTCAAGTCTGAGCTTTAATTCTGTTTCTGCTCCTGGAGGAGACTAGAGTTGCCAGTGTTATCTAGTGTTTGAGGGATGTGTCCCAGTGGAAGCATCTGAAAACAGAGCATGATGCTTTTTCTTTCTAGCTGTGAAGGATGAAGTCTTTTCCATGATGATAAAGTTTCTTCCATAAATTGTAGTAAACTAGTAAATCTCTTTTTTCCGTTGTTTTTTTTCTCCCAGAGAAAAAAAATCTGCCTTTTGCAGATGGTTTGCATAGGTTTTGACACATTTTGTAATGATGCAATGCAGAGATAAGAGGGCTGTATGGCATAAAACTACTTCTATATTTCTCCTTAACAAAACTTGCATGCATCAGTGTTGGGGAAGCAATTTCCCCACGAGCCATAGAAGGATACTGTTTGAGGATAAATGTATTTCCTCAAATGATTAAGAGCCAGTGTTTGTAAAGCACTTCATTATCTTTGGATGGGCAAGAATGCAAATTTAAGAGCACTGGCAATGATTGCTCTGAGTCAGTTACTCACAGCTATTGTGTGCAAACAGCAAAAACCAGTGAGTGGGACTGTCATTTAGGTACAAATGTAATTTGGGAAGATTTTTTTCAGATTATGTAATTATTTAGTTCGTGCTGAAACCACTCACAGAAGGCTAAACAGATTTTGCATATTAATGTTTTGCAGGTGTCAGTTCTGACCACACGAAGGCTAATTCCACAAATGTTTGCTCTCGAGCAGGATACTTCCCAGTAACACTTGCTGGGCAATGATGCCATACTATATCACATGTGTACCCAAACACAAGCTTTAGTTGTAGTGACTTCAAAATCTGTGACACAATACCTGCCATTTCAAAGCTCAGCCTTCCATATTTGTTGGATTTATTCCTGGTTAAACTTAGGTTTCTCCTTTTGTTTTCTACTTCATTATCTTTTATCTTTTTATGAGGACACTGGATGTCATTTTGTGTCATCATTACATCGAGGCAGAAATGTCTCTTCTTTATACTGTGGGAAACTAACGTAGTTATACAAACACGAAGCCAAGATAATCATGTGCTGATAAATAGAGACCTCATGGACAAATAACTCCAATCAGAATTTTTTTCTGCCAAATGGAAAATGTTCCAGCAAGTGAGGGTAGGCAAAAATACTGTAATGAATTATACATGTGAAGTGCTAGCAAACTGTTCAGCAATATGTTATAATGTTAAATATATATTAATTAACATAAATTTTCTTTGAAAGTTATATGCCAGTGCCATGATTTTCAGTATAGAAACAGTAAGATGCCAATTGATTAGAATTTAAAATATTTTATAACTTTTGAACAAAAATGCAGTGAAACATGTCTTCTCTCTGTTTTGTGTTTTAAGACTCTTGTGTGTGAGCAAAACCGCAAGACTTCTGCATAAGCAGGTTTATTAATGGACTAGTTTAGGAACTGTACCCAAAAACTCTTAACAGGTGAGTTCCTTTTACTTTACGGATATGTAAGTAGTTCAGTGTAGTTTAGCATCAGTCAAAATCTGTCTCCAAATTCCCTCCTAGGCTCTGTACCCTTAGAACTTATATTCACCTTATACATTCATCATGATACAGTTAGTAATGGGCATAGTGTGAACTTTACGAGTTGAGTCCTAAATACTAATACATTCAGTATCGCACAAGCACATTCACCTACCATTCAGATACATCCCAGAGAGCCGCAGATGCTGCATTCAGAGAGAGGCATTTGAGAAATACAAGCATGGATACTAGTACCAGAACAGGGGTAGCTCTTTACAAGGAAGTATCATGTAGTCTTTCCGTAGGTATAAAAATCGGCTAAGTGCACCCTCCGTTTCTTGTTCATCAAGGGTGAAGGATGGCTTTCTGGAAGATACTTGCTAACTAAACACATTTTGCTGACTGTATACAGAAGTGGGTAAAATTCTGGTTATTTTTTTGTTGTTTTGTGGTGTTGTTTGGGTTTTTATTTATTTATTTTTTAAACGCAGGTGTTAGATGGGATGATCTAATGGTCCCTTCTGACCCTAAGGCAAAGTGCAGCCTCTACTTGACAATATTCATTGAGCTCTCTCAAACCCTTTTTACCAGGCCTTTGGGGAAGGAGGTTCCTAATGGGAAAGAATTTTATAGAGCAGAAAAGTGTTTACCAGCAGAAATATTTGCTGCTGGCAGTCGATTTTGTGGGGAGGAGGGGAGGTTCACCAAGGTTTCCATTTGAAATGCCTTTTAAATCTTCATTAAAGGTGCCTGTGGCAATATTCAGGCATGTCTTTGTATATTTTTCCATGAAAAAATAGCTGCTTCTTTTTTTTTTTTCCCCCACCCCAAGGCAGAGAAACAAGGGTTTGCCTTTCGTTTCATGGCAGAGGTAAATTTAATCTCATATTTGTGTGTCTTGGGAAAAAAAAATAAGGGATATGACTAGCATCTGTCTCATGTCACCATTCTTGGAAGCAATACTTTCCCACTTTGCTAAATTCATTCATCTCTTGAGCAAACTGACAGAGATTTAGAGAGCCAGAGCTGTATTTCTGTTAGCTCTGGTTCACATGGGAGGACTGTGTGCTCCTCACTTTTGGAAATGGTGGTCATTTTTAAAAAGCAGGTCTTGAAACTTTGATAAAAATAGCACAATATAATGTTGTTATTTGTAACCATGGATCAGTCATCAAATACACAACCTGCCAGATAACCAGGTATTAGTCCATTGTGCAGGTTCCACACAGTTGCCAACTGGCTCTGTATCTCCAAAGCAATCTGGAAAATTTAGGATGGCTTGTGGGTAGGAACACCGACAAAATGTCTGCAAGCCTTTTGCACCGTTTATCCATTCAGAATTTAGAAATGATGATAGCTTTTTGAAAAATACTTTGCTTATGACCTACTCCATTCAGTATGATACTCTGGGCAGAAGATAGTGCAAAGAGCCATGCTGTGGTGCACAATCTGTCACTGAACTTCATGAATAGTGCCCGCGTCAGCCTTTTGTCCCTGACCACAACAGAGACAACTGGCTCTCCCACTATAGGTACTGTTGGGGTGGGTTGTCCTCTGAAGAGACAGATGTCATAAACGAATGATATACAGCAGGCAGTGTGGCCTTTGGGGCTCACAATGGCTGCAACATCCAAAGGCCATATGTAGCGATCTCATTAGTTTCTTGATTGTCTCCTGCACAGGCTGTTGGAAATGTTTTAAACTGCAAGTTCAAAGGGAAAAGTAATGTATCATGTTTGGATTTTCCCCTCCATTCATGCAAAGCAAACAGAGAACCTGCTGTGTTTGGAAGCTAGAATTTTTAGAGACCAAGGCGTATCTTGTCTCTTAGATGACTTTGCTTCACACTGTATTTCACCACTGCCTCCCAGTGTCAAAGAGTCCAAAGAGATACTGAAGACATGCTAAGTCCTTTGGGTATTTTCAACCTGAGATATTTATCCACTTGGTTCTATTTCAGCCCCAGCAGATGTTTATCTGCTGCTAGGAATTTAAGGGAGACATCTGTGAAATTCCTGGGATGTTCAGTTTTGGATATGGCTATGAAGGAAAACACATGATGTTAGGAAATGTTTTATTGTGTTCCTTTTTAGTGTTATATCTCTGTCCTCGTTTTCAAATTATTAGAGGCACAGACACATTCTACATCTCAGTCCGGGTTATATATATAGACTATATATATATATAGTCTATATGTAGGTCTGTAGTAGACCTATAGTATACTTTGATAGCTCTGGGAAACCTTTTGATCTTGGTGCTCAGCAGCACTTTGCACTGTCTTTACTCCCTGTTTTCGTCAATGGGATGTTTCCTTGCAGTCCACTTTATATATTATTTGACTATGACTTCCTAGCTTCTCAAAACATCTTGTTTCTGCCTAAACTGGGCAGCCCTTTTACAGCAAACACCAAGTGGAAAAATTTTCCTGGGCAAGATTTTTTACAGAATCAACATCTTTGTTTTCAGCAGGATATATTCAATTGCAATTGGCAGCTTTGAAAGCGTGGTAGACCATTTAAATTTAGCTGTTAAACCTAACACAAACACAAGCTGTTACATTTCTTACCTAGAACTGAGTATCTTTAAAAATGATGCAGAATAAAAGCAAAAACATCTTTGATGCTTTGATAAACAAGTGCATCAGTAAACGTCTTTCTAATCTTATCCTTACTCCATAATTTGCAAACTCATTAGTGCAAATGCAAGCTATTATTTAAAATGCGTGATTAGGTATTAATTTTTTAGTGGTAATTACAGACAATAATTGATGAGCATTGCAGTCTGGAAGGATTTTTCTTTTACCTTCATTGTCCTGCTCTCTCAGATGGGTTTCCTACTGGGTGTTAAAGGTAGTCTAAAAACTTGATTTTGGATTCCAAACTTAACTGCTTCTGGAGGAGAATGGTATTTGAATTATTAATGGCTGATGTCCAGTTCAGCTTTTTTCTGAGTTTTGCTGTCTTTGTGTTTCTGAGTTCAGAATCACCATGGTCCTTATTGCCTTGCATCTAAAATCTATCAGCATAGCCCTGAAGTATTCTTTTTGTTCTCCACAGACAGTCTTTCCAGGAGACAGCAATAATACCCTTGACCCACTTTACAGCACATTGCATTTCCTCTATCTCCAAATGAATTCAGTATTAGTGTAGGAAAATGGTGTGGTTCTAGTAAAATATGACAAATAGTTCTCTACCTAACATATTCATCTTGTAAATGTTATATGCGTGTACCTAAATTGTGGTTGCAGGCCACACTGGAGTGGCTTTGAAAACTTGTGAAGTTTTGTCTGGCTGGTGAAATGCAGCATAGTGTCCAAAACCAAGGGCCGGCACAGCCTTGTTTCTTCTAAGTGGTGGTAACTGAGGTTGGAGTCACAGCGTTTGTGTGTGTATGGATTTCTGGTGAGATATACCAGGGCAGCTCATTAAAATTGGCTGCAGTATCAGTAATTTCCTGGCCGCTCTTTCCACTTAAAGAAGGCACGATCTATGCTTGTGATATAAGAATAAATAATTTTATGTAAATATTTTCCAAGTGGAATTACTCATTATTAACACAGTTCTAAAGACAAATGCAAACAACATGTGACAGCAAAGACATTATTATTAAGGAATTCAGTCTTCAAATCACATCGTGATTCATAGAGCACCTGACTGATATTTTTTGCTGCTCAATTTCTCTTTTCTCCTTCACTAAATATGAAAATGTCTTATGGGCATATTTCCTCTAATTATGGATCTGACTGATGCTATACCACAGGTTTACCTGAAGGCTTGTGTTGCTGTTTGGTAAATTGGAAACACAGGGAAGGATTCCTTGGGTAGCACGTGTGCTCAAATGTTGTGTAAGTGGAGGAGAAATGGAGCTGGTGACATTCGGTTAAGAGAAACTGAACACAGCTACATCAGGTCCACCTGAAATAAAAATTAAGGGTGAGATGGCAAAGCAAGCAGCGCCTTTTTCACTGTAAAGGAAAGGCTGCAAGGCTGGTCTTCGGTGAAACCTGACTGAAGCCTGTGCATTAGTAGCCTCAGCTTCTAGTGCCTCAGGTCAATGGCTTCTTGCATATGTGTGAGGGACTAGGAAGTTAGTGAAAGCTCTGGTAAAATGAAGTAGTTAAATAATTAAGGAAATTCTGAATTTGCTTCTAGTTTACCCTGTTTTTCACACTTTACTGAGGGAAGGTTAGGGTTTTGCTGCAGGTCTGAACATCAAATCATTGGCAGAGGCATAGAGCAAGTCTTGCTGCTGTTTAGCTTCTGGTGCTTCAGTCTCAGTGTGCTGCAAAAAAGTACTTCTAAATTTTCAGTTTTATTTTCTTAAAAATACTTTGCATTGAGTCACATCAATATAGTGATCAATTTTTATACTCTTTGGAATGAGAGAAGAGAGAGGATGAAAAGCATATAATTAATTGCAAATAATCTTGTCTATAATGTTTTAAGTAACTAAATTTGGTTTAGTTTGTTGGTTTTTTCCCCCCACCAAATAAGTCTGCCATGCTCTGTGGTACCTTCCTGCCTCAGGTCTCTTAAATCACAGCTGAATCTCTTTTATGAGGCCTAGGGGAAAGTCGAAGGTTATGTTCCTTGCTTTCTTTTGTAAATATGTCACAGTCTATTTCATCTAGAATCTGGCTTTTTTCACGTCTGCTTGTTGAGTCAGTTGTATAGGCTCTACTGTGATTTAAATCACTTAATATCCTGTCTTTTTTTCCTTTTTTTTTTCTTTTTTTTGATACTATCTCTTTTTAAAATATGAAGAACACCAGCATTCATGTAGATGTAGATTTTAAAAAGTACACTGTGGTTTCATTGGACATCTAGAGTTATATTTCCTGTGTAGGTCTGGTATGTGCAAAATGGGAAAAAGAAATGCACCAGCCTAAGTAATACATCAAATAATGTACCAAGTTTTATCAGATTTTTTTCCAACTCAAATAAAGCAGGAGGACAGGAAGGTATATTATGATGGACGACAGTTATTTCAGAGAAATATTTGACTGATGATACTCTTCCCATTGTCTGAAACTCTTCATGTTCTTATTTCTGTGATTTTCTTCTTTATGCTCCCTCAGTGCTAATCAGTAAATGAGCTATCAGACCTTATTTAGAAACCCATAAAATAACACAGATTAATTTTATCATCATGGTCATGGTTCCATGATTTGAGGAAGTCAGGAGTCTTGTTCTCTTACTTCAACTTTTCAATAAAAATCATTGCTTCAACAGATTTCACAGGCTCTGTCAATCTGAATACAAGCATTTTGCTTACAAATCTGTATTACAGTATGTTGTTTGAAATCAAGTGGGTAATGAAGTCAATAGAACAAAACTATATCCATCCATTTTATGGAAGAATCCCCAGTGGTACTTCCCTGTGCATTTTGGACTGCTTTGCATCCACCAGACATGCGCGGCAACATTTTCGTCTCAGTTTGCTGTAACTTCTTTAAGGTCTTTGTCTCTTGGGCCATGTTCACAGGTTTATGGGGACAACTGATTTTCCAGACACAAAAATAGAAATTTGATGGTTTTGCTATTTGCAAAACAGAAGAAAAGAAAAAAAGCACACTGAGAAGCCGCATGGTCTTGTGTGCAAGGTACTGACTAGCATTTGTGGGAATGATCTACACTTCACATGTTTTGCTGGTTTTATCTACCAAGCTTGAATCAGGATCCTGTTTTATCTGCAGCTGGAGCTGACAGCTGTTGAAGGAGAATAAAAAACCTTTGGGGTTTTGGCCCATCATTAAGTGCTTTATAGTGAAAACTTTTAAGCGTCTGAACTTTAAAATGTGCGTCCTCCAGCAGTACATGTTTGTTCTTGATTCTTACGTCTTTCATTTTCTTGCCAGAGGGGTAGGTGTATTTGCTGTGCTGGGGAAATATGACTAAACTTGGCTTGAAACTTAAAAAATTGTACACTCTTTGCTTATAATTATCAAACCACTGATTAGCACATCTATCTTTAAATCTCCAGTGACCCTGAGACTCAGCTTTCTGCACTGGGAGATGACATGAGTAGGTGATGGAGCAGAGGGAGCAGAGCTCTTCATGCAGCAACGAGGAGCCCATCCTCCCTCTTATTCATCTATCAAAGGCCTAAGTTCCATTCAGATCATTGTTTTTTTGCTGTAATGGTCTTCCAGTGCTCCAAGATATTTCTCTATAAAATATTGCTTCTTTAACCCTCTCCTCTCCCAGATCAACTTTATTACTTTACGGCTTGGTCAGGTTTTCTGCGTCTTTTTCTTCTGTGAAATGACACTGAGTCCCACAAATGTCCAGTGATTTCTTCTTGTCCAATCAGAAGAAATGCGAATTATGACAGTAACTCCATGGCAGATAGAGTCCATCCCACAAAACAGAATAGAAACAACTCTGACAATCTGGAGATCCTTGAAGACCACTATAGCTCCTGTGCTGCAGAGTGATGGCATCACTTGTACAGGGACTCACAGTCCCGATCTTTGACAAAATGAATGTATCCTCCTATTATATTTTCCATCCAGTGTGTAACTTTTCCATATCAAAAGGTTGCTGAATTCCTGTAAATTCCCCACTGTGCAGCTGCAGGCTGCTGTAGACAAAAAGTAGTGCTATTTTGCTGGATGAATGTAACTATTCCCTTACACTCCCCTACAACTTGACTTGTTGACAATATCAAGATAAATTCCCTCTATTTTTTTTTTTTTGGTTTTGAATGCTGTCTGGCATGCCCAGTCAACATCCATCTGGAGATTTTTAATTGGGAAGTGGCAAGTCTTTCCTTTCAATTGCAACATGACAGTAGAAATAAAAATAGGATATCAAATATGTTACATTTGCTATGGTTGTTAAGGCTTATCATCTGGGTCTTAATTTTCAACTGCTTTTTGTGCAATAAAAGGCAGAACTTGTACAATTTTATTTATTTATTTAAAGAAAAGTAATAACCAGATCATAGCAGTCATATTACAGGAAAGAAGTAATGCGATGCCATTGAGGCCCCATGCAGCCTAGTGCCCAGTAACTGTGGGGTCTGAGTCCAGAGAACAGTGGCAAAAGAATAGAACAGTGAAGTTCTCCCCACGTGCTCCCATGGTATAGACAAGTCAATCCATCATGAGTGCACAGTCTAGCATCTGGGAGATCCAGATGAAGTTTTCCTGCATCAGCAGTAGTGTCTCTATTGTTGCCTTTTTAAAGCACTTTTCTAGTGAGGCCTAGGGCATGATTGAAGTGCTTGTTATTGCAATTGCTCTGGCTCAATCAATCTTCATGTGTGATACAAGGCCAACCTCATCTTGGGCTTTTTATCTGCCCCTTCTGCTTACAATTGTTAAGAATGCACTTGCTGACCTAAGAGCTAACAATTCCTTTTATGTGAACCATATGTGTGTACTATGTAGTCAAGATGACACCTTGTAATTGTGATTCTAATTGCTCTACACAAAATATTTGTTTTAGCTGACTAAATTCCAGTCAAGCCTCCATCTTGGTGTGTTTATGACTGCTTTTTTATAACGTACATTCCTGTGGATTATTTTGCAAGCTGTCCCATGGGTGTGTTAAGCATACAAGCATCCTTGCAAGGAGTTACTACAGTCCTATAGCTATAATTCAGGTGAATCATCATTCCCCTTGTTGAAGTTTTACAGCAAAATATTTGGCTAAATACAAATGGGAGAGGTCTATTTAGGGATCAGAATAAGAGCAACCTAGGTTTGTCGTGCAAGGAACAAAATTGCCTGAGACATGCAGTTCATTTGGATTTAATATGTCGACAGCTGGGCAGTATATTTAAAAGTTAAGTGCTGTTCTACTGTCAAAATACTCAGGGCCTGATTCACTCTCAGTGCGTATCAACACAAGACCCTTGAATAGGATTTCTGGAGTAGAAAACTAGTGTAAGCAATCATTTGCAGGAACAGTGTGTTTAAATCTCCTTTGCAAGTGGAGAAGGGTTAATGTGGCTTCAATATACATGGCCCTGACCTGGGTAGCTAGAAGATGTACTGACTCAGAGCTTCACTGCTGAGGCTCTGGAAACTACAACTGTAAACAAACCCCATGTTTGTTCCTGCAGACATCCAGCTGTCCTTTCTCAGACCTGTACATGAATATGCTTAAAAGTGCTTTGTCTAAAGGAGATGCTTTAAGTAATTCCTTACATTATTTTGAACTTAGATAAAACCCATCTGTGGGCTGTGTGGTGAGGAAGGCACAGGGCAAATCTGTCCTGGCACAAATCTCTTTTGATCTAGTGAATG
The DNA here is from genome assembly GCA_025447955.1 of Psilopsiagon aurifrons. Classification (NCBI taxonomy): domain Eukaryota; kingdom Metazoa; phylum Chordata; class Aves; order Psittaciformes; family Psittacidae; genus Psilopsiagon; species Psilopsiagon aurifrons. Next base: position 12,142 of record JAOEHY010013122.1, on the reverse strand, counting down.
CTTGTTATCATCTTGGAAAAAGAATCAGAACAGAAAATCCAGCTGCCCATACTGTAGTGCCTAAAGGCCTCAGAAAATGGAGAAGGGATGTGAAGAAGGAAAAAATTCCTTAAACCTGAATTTGCAGTATGGCAGACTGAAATACCAAACTTCTGCTTTTTCCCACACTGCGGCTGTTTTATTTTCGTACTTTTTGTCACCTCTTTTGCCTTTTTCTTTTTGTTGTTTGCTGGTTCATTGACCAAAATGCTCTCTTTCTGCTTGGAGTGTTTATGTATCATGTCCACTAATTTGAGTAATTGTAAATACTGCTGTCCTGCAGTACTCTGTTCAGAATTCAGCCATGCAATTAGTTGGTGCAAGAGGATTGACTGTATCATTCTCAGCTTCACTGGCTTTTGGAGAAGAAGTGAAGTGATTGGAAGATCTTACAAATGATACGTAGAGCTCTGTGTCCTACTTTATTTTTATGACATTAGATTGGATTTGTTTACTAGTCATGCTGTAACTCTGTCCCACTCTCTTTCTCATGCCCCTGTGAACAAAGAAAATTCTGCTAAAATATCACCTATACTCAGGAAGATCTAGTTTAGCATTGTGACTAGAATAGATTTTTTAAAGAATGCTATTTCTCATGTAATAATACAATGTTCAGCTCCTGTATCTGCTTCCAGCAGGGGATTTCATGGATAAATTCCTTGTCTCTTGCTGCTGCAGCCATTTGAGAAGGTTATCCCCTCTCTGCAGGGTGAGGAACTGAAAGAGGAGGCAACGACAGTAAATCTGAGGCTGACTGGCAAATGTCAGTTCTCTTGTTTCGACCTCATGGCTGTGATTCCTGGCCCAGCTCTGCCTTTCCAAGCTGTTTTTTGCCTCTGCATCACCCTGGAACTCAAACCAACAGCCACACCAGCAGCTGCTGAGAGCCTAAGTCTTCTGAACAAAGGTCCTGTCACCCAAATTTGTGCAATATCCATTACGGCCATTCAGTCCTTTGCAGCCATGCCTAAGGCTACCTGTAACTTCACTATTTAAGCTCATATTTTAACACATGCAGGCTAGTTTTCAAAAGTAGTTTTCCCACCTTGCTTTAGTACAAGGAAATAATGCCACAGTAGGCCTAAAGTGGATATAAACTTATCAGCTCTTCAAATTAATGCAGTCCAGGCTTCTTGGTTATATACCCTTGGTAAAACCCATTACGGGCAGTCAGTTTCACCTGGTGGAGGCACTGAGCAGGCAGTCTTCCTTTCCATTGCCGCCTGCAGTGGAGGGGAGGCTCTTCAGAATGCGGGTCTGTTCACCCCTTGCAGGGCTTCATCTTGGCAACTAGGCAGAAATTTTGCATTTAAGAGGGACCTGTAGCTAAAGCACAGGCATCCCTTTCATCAGAGTGAACCATGAGGGTCTCTGTGATAGGCACCGCACTGCTGGGACAAGGGTCTGTTGGTGGCTTGCTGCTCGCATAGAAAATACTGACTCGTGGCACCTTTCCTTAACACACTTTGCTATTAGGCGCTCTTTGGAAAACATACAGTAATAGATTACTTCCTCCTCTAGCTTTATGTGTAAAGGCTTTTGGGAAATACTTTTAAGAGATGGAACCACAAACTAGAATCGAAGTAGGCAGAAAGATTTCTATGCAACCCTGAATCTGTGCTTCAGATACAAGAGGGGCTGAGGTTTAATATGTGACTTCATGTTAAAGTCCTGACTTCAGCACATGCTGCTGTTTTGGGTGGTTTTGTTTTTCTTTTCAGTCTCTCTTAATGCATCATACTGAGTATGAAGGCCAGACATCACCTCAGAGATCTCACTCCAAACATAAAGTAACCAACACGAAGTTTATATAATGTTCAGTAATGTGGTGGTGGACGCTCCCTTTTTGGATGTACTTTCTATACCTGCAGATAGTAAGTGGTGAGTCCTGCCATAAAGAAACCCAGTTGTTAAACAACAAAGTTAAGTAAGTTGCCGAAGGCCACACTTTGAAGTGGCTGGTTCCAGGTGGATTTTTGTGGTGCACCACTGAAAGCAGTACAGTTTAGCACAAGCAGAATGGATCACCTATAGAATCTTTTAGCAGACGGCTGCAAATTTAAGTTTTCTGTATGAAAGAGAATACATCCTGCTGGCTTTGTTTCAAAGGATTAAAAATTAGTTCAGAGTGAACTGGGAACAGGTGGAAGCAAATCTTATTCACAACTGTTACTGTATTTCTTCTTTGCTGTGCTGAGAGTTTGCAGTTGTATAATTGTGAAGACAATTTTAGACTCCTTTGTACTCAAGAATACAGTAAGTTATGTTTTGCCTGTCCATCTCTGGAGAAGAAAAGCTTTAATTAAGTCTTACTTTAATTATGTCCCATCTATACACTACCTAAATGCATTATGAGAGTGTGACATTTGCTATTTGCCTGCCTTCTGGGAAGGTTTGGATACTGAATCCTCTCATGCTGTAGAAAGTTCCAAGTGCTATTATTAAAAGAACATGTGAAAGAATATGCATTGTTATAGTAATTGCTAAGTAGTGGTGAAAACCTGAGTGATTTAAGTATGATCTGGAACTTTCTTCTGAAGTAACAGAATTCTGTGCTCACACAGAAATTCCCCAACACTGGTGGTCCTGATGGTCTGCTGGTATGGCTGGTGTCCTGGATCAGAGCCTCATTTCACAGAAATCAGATTTTTACCAGTCTCTGGTAACACTGCATTACCATAATATGCTGTGCCAATACATAGTTTAATTAAAAAAACCCCAGTCTTTGCAGGTTGTCTTACCTTAACTAAGATAATGAGAATGTCGTAGTTTCTAATATTTATTGAAAATAATGTCCTTGAAATGCACTTTCAGGCATTATCTTATTACGAGCTGCGAGTGCTGATGGTCAAGAGATTGATAGGAATGTACATAAACAAAACATTCAGCTTTTTGAGGGGTCCTTAATCTTCTATGCTGTGCATCCATTAGTCTTTCTCAACCTGTTTGCTTAATGGAAATTTAAGCTTATAAAGGTAATAAGAACGAGCAGCCATGGACTTCTCTGTGTCTTTCCTGTCTCAGTTCTCAGTAAGAAGCCCTAGGATAGTGGTAGGTGTTTCAGATATTTTTAAACATCTGCACTGGACTGTTACATGTTATCTATGAAGGAAGAATATAAAAATCATATTTTTTAAATAGATGTAGTTTTTCTGTATTCTGTTCTTTTCAAGTTATCACAGCTGGACGTGTGAATCTGCTTGGTTGTAAGGGAAGCCAGCATGCAGCAACTGAAAATATATTTGTCTTCATGCATCAAAGTAAATATTATTCAGTTGAAGATGACACATCTCCCCAGGGCAGCAGACTGACTCCCCTGAAGGTGAATGTGCATCCACGCAGGATGCATAATTTGGATTGTTTTTGCTCCACCCCTGTTTACTTTTGCCCTCCAGTCAGTTATGTTGTCCGGACCTGTTTGTAGTCTGTTGCATTATCCCACAGCTTTTGGTGTCTTCTGCCGATGCCTGTCTTCTGCCTTGAAAATTTGAGCTCTCAGACCATGCCCTTGCAAAGGAATGGTCTGAAGGTTTTTGTATCCATCATGTTTGGTCTTATTCTCCTCTTAATGAGTAGAGTGTTACCTTTACTAACAGCAGTGATTTGCAGTGACACTAACAGCAGTGATTTGCAGGCATATGTTTCCAGCAATTCTGACGCAAACTCATATTTAAAAATATCTTTTCCCTTTTCAAATGACATCAGGCAACAACAAAGTGATAAAGTTTTGCAGGGAAAAATTGAGAGGTGATGGTAAGAAGTCCATGGACACTGACAGTATAATAAGCGTCCGAACTGATGTTTAATGCTGAGTAACATGGTTTTGTGCCCAGCCAGGTTTGCAGAGGGTATGAATTTTACATTGCACACAAACTAATTTTTCTTTTTTTGAAAATCTTTTCCATATTTAGCATTGTTTGGGACCTACTTAGAGGAATGTAATAGTGCTGCAAATAATACCTTGTTGCAGGAGTATGTGTAGCAAATAATGGATCAACAACACTTCATCTCAGCTTCACAGAATTGATCTGTCAAAGGGTGTCTGTCATCTCAGCTCTTGGTATTTCTGTAATATGCCTTGTGTTCCAGTATCAGAGATTTTGTTCCTTCAAAGGAGGTACAGACAGATGACATTTGAACTCCCAGTGGACTGATGACGTGGAAGCATTTCTCAGAATGCAAAGGAGGATGTTGGTTTCTAACATCCCCAAGCCCCTTGCTGTTGCTCTCAAGAAGGTGAAAGCGTTAATGCACAAGGAACGTGAATGTTTTCCTCACCCATTCCCGTACCGCACAGTGTCAAGATCTTGTAATCAAGTTACTGCCATCAAAAAAGAAAAAAATAATCTGTTATCTTTTGTGTACTTTCTTCTGTTTACAAGGCCTCAGCTATGCTATTCAGAAGCAAAAGACTCATTAATAACTGGGCATCTTGCTTTTATTAAGCCCTGTTTCCACTGAGGATAGGTCAACATGAGGAGTGGCATAGTGGAGTGTAACTGTGCCAAGGACCTGGCACCCATACTTGTGAGTCTTTTTAATATGGTCCTCATGAAGCTATGCCTTATATATATGTAGAGCTGAATTTGATGTAGTTCCTTCAAGGAAGAGAGCAAGAGATGCAGCACCAGATGTTGAAAGAAGATTAGAGGATGAAACGTGTTTTCATAACTATGCATCCTTTCCCATATACCAGAGCATGGTGGAGTTGTGTGTGCCATGTCACCTTCTGAGTGATGCTTAGGAAAATTTTATAGGCCAGTGGAGCTTAAGTACACTGTTATCCTACACTCACCTGCCCAGATCTGGAAGACTGGACATGTAGAGAAGGAATATGGGGAGGTAGGAAGCGATGAAAAATGTACAGAGGTAATCCTACTTGGTGAGCACAAAGGCTGCAATTTGTCCTCTGCTTTCCTTCTGCCTGCCCACCTCAGTTAGGACCAGGGAGAGACTGATAGTTTGATTACTTGCCTTCGCAACATTTCACATGGGTTATCTCTGGGTTAAAAGAATGTAATTGAGTGTCCAGTGTTCTCACCTTGTTTTAAAAGCCTGCAATAAGCCTTATTCTAGTACTTCCATCTCCTTGTTTCTGGCATAGTGGGTAGACTACATATTCTTTCTTGTATCCTCTTCACAGACATAATTCTTCTTGTCTTTTGTCGTATGTTTACTAGGATTCTGCTGGGCTGCTGTTTTAATAAATCCTACATGCTCACATTCTCATCCCTCTCACCTCCATTTTTAACCAGGTATCAGTTACACTAATAACCTGATAAATCTCCAGAAGATGGTTCTGTTAGACTGGGAGCTGGCTCGTTGATGCATACCACTTACATAAGAGAAAACCAGCTTTTCATTCGTTGTGTGGTTTCTCCTTTGCCATAGTTCATTTTTGCTTGTGTGTACTACTGTAACATGTTTTTTTTCCTGTCGTCCAGCTGAATGCCAACAGCAGTTAGGAAAGGAAGGCAGCAAACAATTTCCATTAGGTATGGTGGAAGCATTCTTTACTGCTTGATGTCTCTGCTTTTGAAGGATTATCTTTCCTTTGATAGCACCCATATTTCTCTCTCTGCCTTCTTCCTTTAATGGTTTCTGAAATTTCAAAGTAATGCTTTTCCATCTCGCTATGCTTAGGGCTATTAACTGCCTTAATAGTAAATGTTTCATATGCTTAAGTTTTGTCAATGCAAGGGTTTTCTTGCAGAGCTGCTACCAGAAAATCAGTTTAGTGTACAGCTTTTCTGAGGCTTATTGTTGTTGTGACTCACATCTCACATGAGGCTTGAAAATAAATCAGTCCCCTTCATTTGAAAATCTTACCGGTACCGTTTCTTTGGAAACACTTGCCAGTGTCTCACATTTAAATAACAGTGAAGATAGATATTGAAGCTAAATAATGGCCAACTGTCTTCAACGTCTGATAACAATCAATGGCACATCAAGACTTCATGGCTGTCATCACGCAGCCCATGACAACGCAGGGGATTCCCAGAGTGACAGCATGAATAGAGCGCTGACCTTTCTCTTTCCAAAGCCACTTGCTGCTTGGGAGAGGCAGGAGGACAGAGACAGGCTGTCACGCATGCTGCCGTTTGCCTTCCTGTCTAGAGCTCCCCTTCATCCACCACACAGTTCATATTGATATTTTACATTGCAGGACTTCTATCAGGAAGATTTTTAATTTTTTTAAACAAACACATAAAGTCATGTAGGCAAAAGTCTAAGGTGTTCAATGATGCATGAGTGAGGATTCAAACATGACATATTTTGGTTGCTTGTAATGATCTATTTTCATTTATTGCTAAGGTCACAAATAGTTCTGCAGTTATCCTTCTCTTCTTCTCCCACTTGTATCACCTTTTGAACTTGGTGGGGGTTTTGTCATCTGATTTGGTAGGTTGCAGATGAGATAAAGGTGAGTGGCTGTAACCTTCCTCTTCTGCTTGAATGAGGATGAAAGAAGTCTGGACTTAAGCCTCCACCTTCTGTTTCCTTTGGCTTTCAAAGATCTAAGATGCTTCCTTGTGCTTTTCAGCTGTTAACCTGAGTCAGCTTGGATCTGGGTTGTAGCCACAAGTGCCTCTACGTGGGACAGTTATAAATGCATGACCTAATAGAGGAAAGAAGATGTTGAGGATCTGGGTTCATGTCCCAGCTTGGTGTTTTGACTTCAAAAGGAGGAATTCAAGAGTATTCCTGTGTGTCGTGACTATATCTGAAAGTGAAATACACTGAGTGTGATACACTGGGTTACCATAAGAATTGGTTTTTGGCGTGGGGTTTGTTTTTTTTAAAGTGCTAAGTCCAATAAGTTCCCTTAAGTCCTCAGTACCCTGAGGGTTTCCACTTTTTAGGAGTATAAGCCAGTTAACTAGGGAAATTACCAGAGGTGGATGGAGTCAAATTATTAAAATATGCAGCTCTTCTATAGTATAATGGTCTCTCTCTGTGGCATTAATCCTTCTCCTTTTCATACAATGCACTTGAAATGCTGCTTTTCTCTGTAGGCGGCATGTATTGTCATAACTTCACTTCAAGAACTATTCACCTTTTAAATGTAGAAAACAGTTCTCATTGTACTTCAGCTAGAGAATAATCCCTTCTCTTTCACTCCCTCATCCTCTGTTTTACACTGATGATAAGTGGACTCTCAAGCAGTTGTGATTTCACAGGAGCTTTCATGGGTTGCAGAGCTCTGGGTTTTTCAGATACCATGTGTTCAATCAGCATCAGTTGGAATGTCTCTGTTTTTAAATCTGACTTGTTAATGTCACTGCATTCATCCTAAATACTGCATTTTAAAGTGTGAATTCTTGTGGTTCTTTCTTTAATGACTTCTCATTCTTTTTTTTTAAGCAGCTGTTGGTAGCTCTCCCTACTGCTGTCATCTATAAAACCTCTGCATTATAAACAGCAGAGTAGGATGAACTTACTACATTAAATTAAGGCTTTGTAAAGTTGGCTTACAATATGCATTAGGAGCCCAAAAATATAGAGAAATGGAAAACTGAGACATTCCTAATGTAATGTTCTAAACTTAGTTGATACTTTGATCCTTGAATAACCAGCACATTAGAAGCGTTTAAAATAATACTATATACAAAAATCCATCTGGAAACAGTCTTGATGTGCTGCATAGAAACAAGGATACCAGTGTTAGTGCCACGCCGTTGTTTAGATCAGATAGAGGAAGTGCACAAGAAAGGCCTCTCTCTGGCAGTGCAGTGAGGTTTGAAAACTAATGCTGAGCGCTGTAAATCTGCAAAGCACTCTGTAAATGTATCAGTTGGTAATACATTCTGCTCCCAGTATAAGCCAAAATGTAGCAGAGAATTATTAATTGCATCACCACACCTATAGTATAGAGTTCTCTGTAGTTATGTAGGAGTCAATGGTATTCAAGCAGTTTCTTTTGATGAAGTAATCGGGCTGCTTCTGGGGTCTGTTTCAGCTGCTAGGGGCGTGCTTCAAATGTAAATGACTGCCAAATGGATTCCTTCTGAATTCCAGCCAATTAAAATACATTTAAAGTGCAGCTGGTGGGGAGCAAAAGGCTTATAATCGCATAAGAAACGTTTGGGCATGAAACAAATCCCTGAAGTTTGGTGAATGGCAATTATTAAATACTGCATTTCTGGAGAAGTAAAGCAATCCAACAAAGAGCCTTCTGAAACTGCAGTCAGAAGCAAGGATGACACTTTTACACCACCTTAAAAGAGACAAAGTGGGGAGTGTGTTTGTTAGGGTGTCAGTTTTCTACCCTTGGCTCTTTAAACCATGCAAGTTTGGCAGCTTGCCCTATGTGGTGCTGCATACAAATAGTGACAGAACAGTGTGGTATTTGTTAAACCCCTTCTTGGGAAGTGAATGATTAAAACTCTGAAGGAAGATCTGAGAACCTCAGACATTATATTTTCTCTCAGTAAGACTATAATATTTACAGAATGAAACAGAAAATAGTGAATGGGGTGTAATGAATGACCTTCCTTTTCTGCTTTGCCTTGTAAGTAAGGACAGATTTTTTGTTTAATGCTTTAAATGTTGTTATAAAAGAGGTTTACGGTTAGTAGCACTGAAAGATGTCATTAACACTTTTGATTTAACCTCATGTTTCGGGGAAAAGCTCAGCCGATATAACAGACCATGCGAAGAGGTGGAAGACATTAGGAAGTAGCTGTGTGCAGTCACTGTAGACTGTGTCTGATAGATTCACAAACCGTTACAGACTTTCTAAAACACAACTATATTTGACAGTCGGTACTTTCCAGCAATGTCACGGTCATGCCTGCATCTGCCTAAAAGTGAGATTTCGGATTTTTCTGCTTTTTAATATGCCTTTGTAAAATGCAGTCTTATTCTGTTTAGTAGATTGTGCTGATTTTAGAAATAGGAACAGATATTTTCATAGACAGTTCAGAGAGGTTTATCTGAGAATACTGTCTTTATCCATTTGGTATTAAACAAACAGTTGAAATTAGGTGAATGAAAAGTGTTTCCTATGTTATCAAAAATTTTTCTTAATTGTATCAGGAAGTAATAAATGGAATCCAAAAAATGTCTTCCAGAACTAACAAGTGCTGGTTTCTACATGTTGGGATATATTATCATATGAAATTCACATGAAATTATTTGAAATTCCTGTTTGCCTCCTATTCCAGCGTGTCAGTCAGACTGTTTTGGCTTTACTTTTGTTAACTGTGAGTAAAGACTCCTGCAAATTTCATAGTGACAGATCATATTGCAGCAGTTGGGGTTCAGTTAAATGTGCCTTGTTAACTGTCCGTGTGCAAGTAGCACAGGGCATGTTGTCAAAGGGAGGCTTGTAAGAAAAAAGCTTATTGCCAAAATAAATGTCAGTTAAATTATAAAATCAAGTTTTAAAGGCATTTGTCAAGAAACATAAACATGAGTACACATATACAATGAAAATAACTGTAGTGCAGTTAAGCCCAAGAAAATTCAAGAGAATCAACACAAATCTCTAAATTGAAGGGTTGTTTTCTTTTTCCAGTACCCTTATTTGTTGGCAATTATTCACAGCTTGCATTCTGTTGAGTAGACTGAAACTACTTTGTTTAGGTAAGACCTCATCACCAGCCACTGTTAGAAAATTAGGATCAATATGCATTTAATAGCAATAGGTTTTGTGGAAATAGATATGTCTGTGTATTTATGAAATGCATGGTATACATAAAATAGTAAAAAGTATTGTACATAAGTTTTAGCAGCCCCTGGTCTATAAGAGCGTTAAAGATTTGATACAAGCCCAAAGGCAGCAGCAGTACAGAAGGGTGCAAAGAGTAGCTATCTGATCATAAGGAAGTGGAATAGACCCAAATAGTTTAGACTGTAATAGTTTGCTAATACTAATAGAAATTATTTTTGTATGATTCTGTATACTTTTAATAAACTGCTGATTTAGGGTGTTTTAGAGATCTGAAGATGAACAGTGCAATATAAGTAAATGTTTATTACAAGACCCAGAAGAACCCCTTTCTAAAGCTGGTAAATGAGGAAGCTGATAACAGAGTGTAGCCTCACCAAAAAATGGGTTCTTAGTCACCTTCTTTTGATGGAACCTCAGGGCTAACAATGACAAAATTTGTTTTAGACTATGTCTCTGTCTTAAACAGGCTTGACTCAGTATAAATCAAAAAGTGAATCTAGGTCATCCTTCAAAATAGCATTTTTAATATAATTTACTTTTCCTTTATGCACATGTGCAATGATAGATGTATCCTCCAGGTCCAGTGATTCATTTAATATACTAGTTACCTTAAGGAAAGCAAGATTGGTACTTAGAAAGTATACAAGCAAGCAGGTGAAGAGGATGTATTAGCATTTCTGCATTTCCTTCTTGATTTCGTTGTACCAGTGTTTGGCAAGGGTTTAGCTGTTTGCAAATCGGAGCCTACTTTGCTGCACAATTAAACAGTGAGCAATTGTCTCTTCAGGGAACTCACTGACCTGTAGGCTGTCTGGTCTCTGGAGCTTGGCGGAGCTTAAGCAGAGCTGCGGATGAAACTTCCCAAACTGCAATGCACTTCTGCACAGGTGCTGAGGAAATAGTTTGAGAGCACTTAAGAATGTTTAGGTGTCCCTGAGGTTAAATATCCTTTGGAAAGCTGGCTTTCTGGATTGTTTCCTTGGATATTTGCAAGTTTCTATTGGGTTTTTCCCCAGAATGACTTGCTGAAAAGTTGCACAACTTTGGTGTGTCTCCACAGGGAAAATTACGTAAGTCCATCTGATGGGTCAGCATAATTTATAATGGCAAACAGATGAGAACTTTCCTGGGGATTTCCCCTGGGTGGTATTAGTGATTCTGCTACAGTAAAAGCCACTACTACTTCTTGTCTTTGGCAGGTCAAACACTGAAATCTTTGGGTATCTGAACGTGTACCCTCCTTTATTAAGAGACTCACATAGAGTCTCTCATGGTTATACTGCCCACAGCACTAGAGGATGGCTATTCTGCTCGTTTCCTGAAAAGCAAGGTGCTCTTTGGCATCTACATTAAAACATTTATTAATTTTAGGTAGGATTTACTGTTTCTTATATCATAATTTTACTGGTGCTCTGGAGAACGCTGGAGGACAGAACCTAGCTGTGTAATTGAGGGAAGTGGTACATCAGCAGAGGGATATCAAGCTAATTAGTGGATAAAGACAAAAGTCTCACCCAGCTGAAGCCTAGCTAGTAGCACACCTCCTTCTTCCTGGCAGAAGGAAGATTTTTCCTAACTGTGTAATATTTTCCAGCAACTATGAGGATAAAGGCCTCTGCTTTTTATGTTGTGCTGCCTTCAAATCCCTGACAATGACTCATATATGATGTTCAGGTACAAGTGAAGGTGTTGCTGTAAGGGAGCTGTTGCCCTATGTCAGCCCTGATAACTTTGATGTTTGGCGTTGTGAAAAGAGCTGCATGGCCTCTACTTCCCCACTGCTGCTCTGTCCTCCACCATGGTCACTAAAGCTGGTCCTGAGGTCCACAGTCCTCTTGACACAGGGATAGAGGGACAGAAAGAAGCTGTGTACAGTGGGAGACTATGGGATGAGTATGTTAATTTGGAGAATACAGAATGGTTTGGGTTGGGAGGGACTTCTAGGATCATCTAATTCCAACTCCCCTGCTGTGCAACGCCCTGTGTTGTTAGCAGTCTTCCCTAGGCAAGTGCTAGCTAGATAAATATCATTGCAGCAATATGAAGTGTAGTAGTGGAGACATCATTTGAGATTTTTGCGTTATGAATGAGTTGAGAGTGATGATCACAGCATGAGCAACTCAGACCAAAAAGGCAAAAGGATAGTGGTTGTTTTCAGATTAAAAGTGAAAATGGCTGATGCTAACTGTGAAGTATAGAATCATAGAATCATAGAACAGTTAGGGTTGGAAGGGACCTTAAGATCATCTAGTTCCAACCCCCCTGCCATGGGCAGGGACACTTCACACTAAACCAAGGCTCTGTCCAACCTGGCCTTGAACACCACCAGCAATGGAGCATTCACAACTTCCCTAGGCAACCCATTCCAGTGCCTCACCACCCTTACAGTAAAGAACTTCTTCCTTATATCCAATCTAAACTTCCCCT
>JAOEHY010013121.1:0-21866 GCA_025447955.1 Psilopsiagon aurifrons | reverse complement strand
CGTTACCCCTTGTCCTATCACTACAGTCCCTGATGAAGAGTCCCTCCCCAGCATCCCTATAGGCCCCCTTCAGATATAGGAAGGCTGCTATGAATCCTCTATGATCACAGTCACAGAAATCCTTGGCATGTGACCAGAGGTAGATAGCCTGTTGGCTTTGAACTGGTCACTAACTTTGACCTGGTCACTAACTTCAAAATATGCACCCCACACCACAGAGGAGTTTTAAAGTCTGCCCTGAGCTTCCTATACCCATAACAGTGACCTCCAAGTGTAAAACATTAGTGCAAAACACTGACAGTAAAGTAGCTCTTCCCTGCAGCATGAATATTCAGTGAAGATAATCCTCCTTACAGCCATCAGCCAAGGTTTTCCTGTTGCCATTGTTGTAAAAGTATTATACTTGCTTTTGAAAGAAGACATTTTCATGATCTGGCTGCTCATGAAGTCCATGGTGGTCATAAGCAGCTGAAATGGCTGCATCTGAGGATAATATTTCTTGTTAATAAGAATGATTTGAGTCTATAAATGAATTTTATCAAAATCCAGACACTGAGTTTGAGGGGAAAAACATGTATGTGGGAGTAGACATATTGTTGAGGCTTTCTGTTCGTGTTAGTAGGAATTTTTCTCTGAAATGTGTATATAACTCAGAATTCAAAGATTTCTTTTATACAAAAGACAACTTGATTATTGACTAAAACTGATGCAGTAAAATGTTCCACTCTTTGGTAGAAAGGGGTTCACTGTTTATGCAATTCTAAATTCTTCCTTTTAAAATAAAATTTACAGCCTCCTGAAATGGTTTGCACAGACCTCCCAGGCTCTGATTTTTCGCAGAGTTTTTGAAACGCATATCAACCCCAGGACTGGTAACAGACTGAAATAATTACACCCAATAGTAGGTGTTAATGCCTTTGACATTGCCTGCCAGTTGTCTTCATGCTTGTGAGAAATTTATGTACCAAATGCCTGGCATTTTACTGCCAAACTGTATTCTTTCCAGTCCTCCTAGTGACTAACGTCCATGCCATGAATCTACTAGTTCATTTTTTGTAGCAATTCTTCAACTCAGATTTATTTCAAAGAAGAAAACAAGGCTTGGGCTACAAATTGCTCAAATTTTGGTGAGGTTTCAGGGGAAGGTTAATGCCTCATGTGTTCACTGTGTGTTGATTGTGCAACAGAAGAAAAGCTAGTGAAGATAGCTGGGGTGAGCTGTAACTTCGGGCAATATGCTGAAAAGCAGCCTCAACATCTGCTGAGACATGGATCTGTGAGGACATCTAAGAGCAACAGCTTGGTAAAACCTCCACCTCTCAGTCTTTGTCTTGGGAAGATGCTGTTGTGGGTTTTCCCAGGGTTAAATATCAGCACTCCCACTGCAAAACCATAGTGGAGATGAGAAAATCCAGTGTTTTGATGGAGTAAACTCAGCTATGGCGTCACTTGGTCCATCTCCCGGGTGGAACTCACAGTCAGCACATCTGGAACCTCTTCTTGCTTGGTCTCATGAAATCAGCTCCTTCTCTCCAGAAATCCTAGCCCCTCCATCTCAATTTCAGGCTTTACAGCATGATAATGCACCATCCCAGAGCTTAAAACCAAAACAGGCCAAAGTCCCTGTGCCAACACACAATGGTTTAAATGTGTCTGTGCGCGGTGGGAAGTGAAGTGTTCATTTGTTTGTGGGGGGTAACTTTGAAGGGAGGATTGTTCATGCAGGTGACACCTTCAACATAGAGAAGCCACTTCGCTTGGATAAGTCAGATCTTTATGAGGTTTTGCATTAGATCTTGATTCCAAAATATCTGAAAAGGCTGCTTTTTAGTCAATGGAAACCAACACTGAGGTGTGGCAGCATCTGCCCTCCCGTGTGCCAGATGCACAGACTGCACTATCTCTGCAGGAAACACTGATCTCTGCTGGGCAGATTGGATCTGGGCTTTATTTTTCCAGGCAGTTGTGGCTGAGGCTGGTTCTATGCATTGCGGCTGCCAATGTGGCAATTTTCTTATCAGGTTCTGACATGTTAAACCTTTCTGATGGTGCTGGGGAGACAATGAGGGGATTTAAACACCAGAACAGTTACTCTTAATCTTCAGCCAACACACTGGTCTGTCAATACTGATGCTCCAAGCAAAAGCGTTGAGTGAAAACAATGTGACGAGTAGTAAAACGGGGCATGGAGGAGGAATAAGTCCCACCTTCTGTACTTATCAGAAGCGATTTCTTGAGCATATGTCCCATAAAGCAGCATCTGCAGCCCACATTTACGGCTCTGGTGTGTTTGTGGACGTGCTCTCCAACAGCCTTCTTGGTTTCAGGATAGCTGCATGCAGTGTACACAAACTAGCTGCAGGGCTGGAAAATAAATACAGCACCACAGAGCATTTGTCACCTTCCACAAGTGTTTCACCAACTACCTTATCCTCGGTGACACCTCATTTTGACTGTTAGCTTAAAGAAACCTGATGCCTTGACGGGCATGTTCAGCTCTACAGGGGTGCACTGGCTCTCTTTCCTCTTTTTCTTTCCTGCATAGGGACTTTTCTAGTCACCCCAGTATTTAATTATGTCAGTGTTTACTGTCCATGTACCCTAGGTTGCCCAAACAATCTTTTTATGCATAATTTCCAGAACTTTAGACTGATTTTGAAGTAAAAAATTATAACAAGTATATCATAGCTCTTGGTTTTAAATTTGTCAGAAGTGAGGAAAGGGAAGGTTGATGGGAAGCTATTTTCCTCTTGGTCCAGGGAACTTTGAAGACTTTTGATGAAACAGTAGAGCTCCTAAACGATGTTTTCAGCTACACTCCATCAAATAGCGTGGCTAAACAGGGAAACAGCCAGACCTTTGAACTGCTTTTGTGGCTCCTCATCACTCACTTCTGTGCAGGACTCCCTCATAACAATGATCTCAAATAGAAAGGCAGGAGGCATACTTAATACATGAGCAGTGTTTCCTGCCAGACCTCAGCTAATCTCAAAGAAACTGTAAATGATCCCACATCCAGGCAGAGCCATGGGTTGCACTGCAGTCATTTTATTTTCACTAGTACCTTAGCTGGGTGTAAACGCTGAGGAGGTCCTTTGGCTTAGACCTCTGAGGAGGATGTGATACAGATGAAACCTCCCTATGGGTTGAAAGAGACCCTGTGAACCAAAAGCAATGGGGTTTAAGTTAAAAAATGAGAACTATTCTCAGACTCATTTATCTCCCCCTGCAGTGAAAGAGCTGCTGGGATTTCGTTACTTTGAAGTCTGAATTAAGAGAGGAGGAGGGATGTTGATATCTGGGGAAACGTTGATCCAAATGGTGGTCTCTCCTGGGTTAAGAACAAAGGAGCAATGGGTGAGGTGGTAAAAAGCAACTTTTTTGGACACAGGACCCTCATGGTGGTAATGAAGATACGTCTGCAGACCTCCCATCTTACTGTGCAGGAAGTTAGTTTAGAAAAGCACAGCATCCCAGCTTCCACCTTCCACCTTCTCCAGCAAATTTGCACCAAACTTCCGATAAGCTTTCCTGGATGAAGAAGATGCCAAATTTTTACCAAATTCTTCAGCTTTTATCTGAGTTTACAATCCTCAACTTGAGGTTGGGAGATGTAAGGTCATTTTTTGGCATGTGGGAGCTGGAGGGTGGCCACAGCCATGTTGATGGCAGACTCAGCTGGGTGTTTCAGGTCCAGTTTTTGGCTGGGGGTGGGCGTCTGCATCCCTCTGTTTAATACAAGGTAATCAGCTCTTGTGGGACACAAACTAGCAGGGCTGAGCTGAGAGCAGCAGTCAGCACCACTGTGGCATATTTCCTCTTGCAGATTAAAAGCCCTTTCTATAACCTCAGCAACACCCGCGGCCAAAAGCATTGTTTTAGAGAGTGCTGTAGATGCTGCCCATTAAAGAGCAATTAGTCTGTGTTGGGATGCATAGCTTGCTCCCTCTCCCAGATGGGTAGTTATTAAGATATTTATGGTTAATATGGATTTCCCCTGTCATAAATCACTGGCCTTTATACCTGCAGGGAAGTCATGACAATCAGCGACCCCGCTCAGTCAGCCTGGGCAACGAGCGCTGTCTTGTAAAGATTGTAACAACTTATCGTCATCGTAAAAACAACAGGAGAGGAAAAAATCCCAGTGCTGGTATCTGATAACGTGCTATAATCAAGCACTTGCATATCCTCTTTGAGGAGGCTGGAAAATGGAAAGTTACACAGATTCATTTGTCATTTGGGGACTTCTGGACAAGGAGCCAAAGCCTGTTGCAATTAGATGGGTGGGAGGATAGAGGAACAGTAATGTGGATGCCAGCAGGCATGGAGGGCACCTCACCCAGCACAGGGAGATACAAGAAGCAAGTTTTAAGTAATTCTGCTGGGGACTGGGACACCAGACTCCAGGACATGCTACCAGAGGCCCTGCAAGCTATTAATTATTCCCAAATCAAGGTTGTCTTGACACGTGTACACGTTTTTCATGCAGTTCATATGCTTTGGAAACCTGAGTTATATGTATGTCTCAAAACAAACCCTCTTCAGCAGTATTAGGTAT
The DNA here is from genome assembly GCA_025447955.1 of Psilopsiagon aurifrons. NCBI lineage: Eukaryota > Metazoa > Chordata > Aves > Psittaciformes > Psittacidae > Psilopsiagon > Psilopsiagon aurifrons. The sequence continues at coordinate 17,308 of JAOEHY010013121.1, read as the reverse complement.
GCTATAGCACACTGTTTTGTTCTTGTGTTTGACATTTGGGTGTAGAGTGTCTATAAGCAATGTGAAAGCCTGAGGAGTATTTCTACCTTTGGGGCTGACCTCATTTGTACCCTGTGATTTTGGTGTTATCAGAAATATCAACACTGAGCAGTTCAAACCGCAGATCTCCAAACCAGGAAAATCGTGGTCTCTTTTCCCCTTTTCTTAAGCTATCTGGGAAATGTTAACTTGGGGAAGTAGCTCTAGAGAATATGGCTTAGGATAGCAGGAGATGACACATCCTCTCTGCAGGTGTGCAGCTCTCAAGCAGGCTTTTTTCTCCCCCGATATAAGACACTGATGGTCCTGCTCATTTTACTGCTGCAAAGCTGCATCACTGTGTCTCTCGTCCTTCCTTTCAGGTGTTTCCTCCTGTCTTAAATAACATGACAAGGGATTTCATGTGCAAATCCCTTTAAACCACGACAGCCTAGTGCAACAACATCCTTTTTGGGCACTGCTGAGGACAGCTAACCACCCTTGCATTCCCCATTACACCTTCCTGTATTTTTCAGAGGGAAATCCAGACCTGCACAATTGCATTGCATTTTCATTAGGGGCTCTAGATTGACACCAGTAGGTTTAATCCCTTGCAACAGGCCTGCTAGCACTAGTATATTTTCTTCCAATATCAATTTACAGCCGCTTTAGCAACATCTGAGGAACATGCCCCGGTTACAGACTTAATACCGAGATGAAGGGGTAGAAAAATCATCTTTCAAGGTCTTGTTGAGTATGCAGAAGTTGCTAAAACATAGTGTCAGTAGATGGCACTATTTTATCCTTTATGAAGACACAGCGCTGGTAGGGACCACGAGGTATAAAGCTCAGGAGATACAAACACAGATTTCCTACCGAGATGGGTGTAGAAGAGGTGAGGGATTTGCTCTGCTTTCCCTTTGCAAACCTTTTGCAAAGGTTAAGGCTTAATGGTGATCTCTGTAATTTATGGCTCTCAGGATGATAAGCGCCCACTGCCATGTGAAGGCAGAGATGCATTCGTGTGCTTATTAAAGACCTCTAGCTAGCCCTGCTGGAGAAATACTTTTATCACTGCAAATGGCTGTGGATGGTCTTACTTGCTCACAGAAACTTGCTAAAAGTGGGCTAAAAGGAATGGCATTTTTATTCCTCTGTGGCACAGAGTTGCTTATGTAGTTATTGAGAACAGCCTTTTTAATTTCCAGCTGGGAAGGATTTAAAGGTCTCTAATGTAGATGGCTCTGGGTGTTTTATACCTTGGCATAAATTATTCCATGATTAATACTGTGTTGTAGCTTCACTGGAGCTAACTAGAGGAAGGAGGAAAGGTGCAAACTGGGACAAAATGTGACTTTTTCTGGTATCATAGAATTGTAGACTCATAGAATAGTTAGCATCCATTATAAAGCAGAGGTAATAACAGTCTATGTTCCCAGCCTAATTACCTTACCAGCTGACATAATGCCAGGACAATCCTGTCCTGCACAGGACAATGCCAGGACAGTCACCAGGTGACTCTGGCTGAAGGCTGGGGTGCGGGACCTCAGTTTGGCCACTATCCATCTGTCTGTCTGTCCGCAGGAGCCTCTGCCACCGCAGTGGTGCTGGATGAAGCCAAATGATGCCGCGGGGGTGCAGTTGAAGTACCCAAGGGACAGACTCTGCTGTTTGTTGCCATTTCTTCAGAGTTGGCTGGGTTTTATTTTGGAGGCTTTAAAGGTCAGAGAGTTCAAAGTTCAAAAATGCTCATCAGGGTTAACATATATTTTCCCTTTAAGTAGAAAGAGAGAAAAAAGGAATCTGTCCTTCACTGCTAAATCCCTTTCATTAGGAATCCCTGTCATCCTCTGACAGTGACCTTTTTATTCCCTTTTGTACTTTTTAAATTTTTTTTATTATATTTTTATTTTTCCTTACCCTCGAGCCTCTTTTGTTTTGATTCTTGCCATTTATTACTTTCTTTTTTACTTGGCATCTCGGAGAACAGCCGCCATTCCGCTTGCTTGCTACTCTGTCTCTTTGTACACATATTGTCTCTTTTTCAGTACTAAAAGTAAATAAAAGAAAGCCTGCAGAGCACTAAAATCTCTTGGTCTGTGCTAATACTGGTCAGCAGAAAGACTAAACCGTGCCCATTTACACCCAAGTCATTTCCCCCTCTCCGCTCTCCCGCCTGCTCCCTTTCCGTTGCTGATGCAATGGTAGATTTGTAAAAAATCCTGACTACTATACTGTTTTTATCTTGAGGAACATCTAAATCACTTAGAAGTCTGTTGGCTGAACTCAATAAATAAATAGCAGAAAGCTCACTAGTAGCAGTGAGTTATGGCTTTTCTGTCACTGCTACGCAGGGTTGTATACAGCAGCTGCACTAACAGCAACCCCTCTATTAGCATATGTTTCTTTTAATCCAGTTCAGAAGAATTAAAGCAGTGTTCCCTGCATTGGGTAGCTTGGTGTTTTATAAACTATCCAGATTAAGGTCTGCTCAGGCAGCGGTTTGCTGCCAGTGAATAATCATAAGGGTTTGCCTGCTGTCCCCTCTTGCTGCATGCGGAGATGCTCAGACCTAATCACACGTGCAGCTCCACTTGAATTTGATGGAGAATACTGTCTGTATTGGGAAAATCTCCAAGGAGTTGACAGAGCCCAAAGTGAGCCAGAAAGTAGTCAGTGTCCTCCCCTGTCATGGAAGAAAATGCAGCTTAATGAGGAAAGCAAAGTAGAGTCACGCCTGATGCTCTGAATTTCTTTCCATGTCTCTTTATGTGTGTATGTACAGCCAGTCAGTACAGATGTCTTTAAGTCTGTAACATAAAGACATCTTATGCCTTTATAAATACATATTTATTTTCACTGTGACTATACACATGTTTAGTTTATAAGAAAATAGGTAGGATCTCTATCCTGGCACATCCACTACATGTATTAACTATATCATGTCTTTGCAAGTCATTCTGTACAAGTTGATATATGACAGAGATCTAATGTAACATATGTTTGTATTATATATTGTGTTAAAATTACATGACATCTGTGATTTAAGGAAGCAAATAACTCATTATTCACTTGTCTTCTGTATACCGGTTTACTGGTTAAAAAAACCCTAGGTTTTAGTAATCTAATTTTAAATATGTCTTCTGTGCCACTGAACAGTAGTGGCTTGGTTTGTTTAAATATCCTGGGGTTTTGTCATGGAAAAAGCATAATAAGATATAAAATAATCTTTTTTTTTTCTTTTTTCTTTTTTCTTTTGGATAATAATATGACTTGGTCCTGTTATCAACTTTTGACAAAGCCTACAGTTTTAGGTTCATTTACAGGGTAGTTTTATCACAACCTCATAAAAGATTTTACAATATTTCATTATCTTTTCAACCAAAGACACTGAGAGAAAATGCTTTAAATAAAAATGCCCATAATTTTGCTGTTCCCTTGTCACTGCCTGAAAACCTTATCAGAGTTCCTCATTACTTTAATGGTATAGGATTAAGGGTAATGAAGAAACATTTAGGGTTCTGCAAATCACTTTGATTTCATTGTATAATGTAACAGCACTCCTTTTTGTTTTACTGCTCTGTTGTTTGAAATAGCCTATGTCATTTATCAGCCTTGGAAGAATTCTGTTTCTTTGAACAATTAACTACTCAGACTAAAGTTATGCAACTCTTTTCTTTTATTCTTTTTATTTTCAGAGCATTTTCGAATGAGGAATAACAGACACTCCAGTGGATCCTACCTTGATGTTTAGTGGAGCAGAGATGAGTATTTCTATTGCAAGTTTTCTTGAAAACTCTTTGATTCTTTAGGTATTATTTTCCTTTTGAGGGTTGAAGTAGAGGTCACTGACCATTGTTAAATTGGATTTGCTTTTATATTTTTTGGTAATTTTCATTTGCTCATTTTGATTCTCATTTTTCATTTGGTTTTCAGTTCAGATCTGTTTTCCTCACTGCCTGCACAGATTTCTCAGTTTCCTCGCTGAGGGGGATGTTTCTCAAGTTAAAAGAAATGTTTTGAAATAAAACACATTCAAACAGAACAATAACATTTCTGACTATTACAATATTCATAAAATTAAAAAATCCAAAGAACTCTAAAGTCACCCGTGTGCAAAAACTTTTTAAAATGTCATAGTTTTCATGGCAATGAATTCTAATCTTTCAGCTTTTCCTGTTCATTACCTACTGAAGTCGTTTCTCCATTGAGTTTACTGACTTCTGCAGGAAGGTGCTCTGCCTTGAAGAGAGTGTGGTGGTATAAAACCAAAATAAGGTGGCTTCTTGGCTTATATTTCTGTCAGCTCAACCCGTGGCACACGGTTTCAGAGCTGTGCCTGCCCTTGCACTCTCTACAAAGCAATTTCTTCACTTGTGATTCAAGCTCCTCTGTGGTCTGAGCTGAGGCTGCTGCATGACCTGGGTATTAGGAATGCTGAAGCCACCCTGAGTTCATGGGTAGTTCAGTGCGTGCAGCAGCATGCAGGGCTTTAGACAAATTGCTGGCATTGTGTCTAAAATGTTTCAGAGTTCCTCAGTACAGTAAACTCCTTCAAGCAATTTAATAATTGAGGATTAAAATAATTTATCTGTGGCTTTGTTTTTTACTAGAATGAGATGAATGTGTAGCTAGACCAGCTCTTTAATTCCCTTTGATGAATTTTTCCCGTGGCATGCACTAACCAGGTAAATTTTACTGTCAGTTTGGAAAGCCTTTAAAGTCAGCACAGACTCACTTGAGGTTCAGCTGTTCAGGAATGGGCCATAACATAACTGTGGCTGCCAAAAATGAATAATATGGGATATTCCCCACCCTTAAAGGGTTGATCAATGCAACATCTCTGGAGCTGGACATAGCCGAGTGCAGTAGGTGGTGAATATTGTTAATAAGGCAGGTGTGTCCTAACAGACACAAGAAATCTTTCACAGAGAAGAAGGTGCTGGGCATGACCCTTCGCAGTCCTTTTGCTTAAGGCACGAGCTCACATTGTATCCACTTCCGATTTATGTGGGGAAGGCATCCATCATGTAGTTTGCTTTTAGACCTGTAAACTACAGGATAGATATACACCGTGAAATAACTTGAAACACCAGTGTGATTAATACACAACTGGTAATATCATTTTGATAGTTAGTCACTTGGCAAAGATGCCATAGGAAACAGCCATCCAAAGTTCTTGAAGCATCTATCTACAAAAGGCATTGTAGGCACCTCATAATATTTCCAGTGAAAAATAAGGAATATAGAACATAATCTTATATCCAGCAAGAACATTGTCAGAAGCATATAAACAATGTAAGAGCTTACCTATACCAACTCTAGCTTTGCAAGACTTGGAAAAATTTAGTCCCACGTCTGTTGTTTGGAAGTCTCTCCACTGAATTTACTGAGCTCAGATTAATATCTGTTAGTTTCTAGCTACTAGCTTTATAAATCTTCAATGGTTTCTTTTAATATCCCTTGTCTTGAAAGCAGAGAAGTAGCATAGGAACCTTAATATATCAGCATTATTATACCATTATTATACTTGTATTATACCAGCAGTATAATCCTATATTGCTGTTGAGAGATAGATAGTGATATATGTAAGAACTTGAGGAATCAGAAAACAATTCTGCAGTGTAATCAATGCTACCAAAGCCGCTCTCCCAGCATTTTGCAGGGAGAGGAGCAGGAGGAGGGAGAGATTTCAAGCTAATTCTTTCCATCTGGGCTTCATTTACGGATTATGTGGGAAAAGGCGAGATTAATACATCGGAGGAATGAGCACGCATTAGTTCTCCATCTGCGGATGTAAACAGGAAGCCCAACACGTTGTGCCTTAATGTGTGCTTATTGGTTTAGTGAGGAAAGATGAGTTGACGCCATGGGTCTTATGCTGAAAATATTTTAGTAAATTCTAATAGGATATTATAAACAAATGTCAGTCCAAAGCTTTTTCAAAAAGGGGAAAAGAACATTGACATTGGATGCAAAAGCAGCTGATAGGAGGGGAAAAAATCCTTTCAATGAATTTGGCAAGAAAATCTCACTTGTTTAAGCTTATTTTCCTTGAAATTTCTTTTTTTGTCTTTTAAATTTTCTTTGAATTGGGCATGTAAATGAGCCCCACGATCAACTTCTTAGCATCTGCTGCTGCTCTTTTAAGACTTTGGCCTCAAGGACTGGCAATGCTTTTAAAACATATGTTTAAGAATAATCCTTTTATACTGTGATGGCTGAGAGAAGGAGGGATGATTTTCTCTCCTGGCCTTTTCTTTTAGTTTCTCATCTATTCAATAAGACTGGCCCAGACCACCTACGAGAGGTGTAACCCAGAAGTCTCCTTGCATTGCTCCCAGGTGATGGGATCCCGTCTCTTTCCATGGTTTCCTGTGGGTTGGCAATGTTTCATTTCCTTTAGGCTAAAAAAGCCTGCGCCAGGCCGTGTTTGTTCCCAACTTATCCAAAGTGTAATGGTGACTTTTGCCTGTCCGGGCAGCAGCTAGCATACTGGTGTTCATAAGTACTTCCAAGGAGGAATACTCAGGTCTCTGCACACAAATGATTCTTCCAAGCCAGGAGTGTTTATTTGCTGACCCTGATTTGAGACAGTGATTGGGACTGTGGACAATAAATGTCAAGCCCTGCCATTCGTAGTTTTATGCAAAGTTCATTTGAGAAATTAGAGCAGGTTGCTTTTATGATTGCTACAGAAATTGCACTATCTTCATTTTAACCTGCCTATGCAGCAATAGGGATCCACTCTGAATGTGGGTATTCCCATCCAGCAAGCTTTGCTGGGTGGGATGCTTATTGCACTTGAATGGGGTGCCCTTCTTTCATACCACATTGTTCTTTGTCCAGAAATCTGCTGCAGGGATGTGGTTGATGATTGTACAGGATGAATTTCATTTTCAAGGGATGTATGAGGCTCCTCAAGGCTGCTGGAACCCCACAGACCTAAAAGATAACTCATTTAAACCTCAGAACAGTTTCTTGTCCATACCCCATAATTATCCTCTATATTAATATTTTTTCAAGTACCTATGTGCATGTATGTGTGCACTTATCTACCATTAACTGTAGGGTTTTATATATTTCCATTCCTGTCTAATGACTTTTTACAGGCAATGTAATTACCAATTTTTTTATTGCTATTATAATGAGTCAAACACTCATACCAAAAAAGCATAGTCCAGCTAAAGAAAGGGCTGCTGTAAAATTCCATATATATTTTCTCTACATAGCTTTAAATTAATCCATTTTTATTAGGGTGCTTGGCAAAACAATTAATCGGAAACTGAGTCCAAACAGATTAGAATTTATTGCAGTGCTATAATTCTTAAGAGTGACTTGATGGATTTAAAACTTTTTTATAATTTATTAAAAAAAAAAAAAAAAAAAAAAAGGCAAATAAACTATCCTGGCTTAAAAGCTGGAAAACCATTCTCCCTTCTTTTGCTCTGCAACCTGTACCAGCTGAGATGATAAACTCCAACTATGAGTCTTTCAGCGAGTAAGACTAATGGACTTGGACCAAACAGTGTTTGGGAACTCAGCTCTCAGCAGCTGTGAGGATTCCTGATTTCCCTGCAGATGCTTCTCAGTGTCACAGAGCTGCTCCTTCTGGACCTGCAGTGAGGAAGACAGGGTCGGGCTGGATATTCTGTATGCAGTACCTCAATTCAAGAGGAGATTCATTGATTCCAGTTTTTGAAAGCAGCTGTTAATCAGATATGTAGCACGCTATCAGAATTTAGCAACAAGTACTCTAAGCCTCAAGGATTCTAAACTAATCCTTCCTCTTCTCTTTGAATATGACATTATTTTATGTCCCTTTATTTCCTATGGAGTTCTTTGTGCAGAAAAGGGAATCCAGTTAAAGAAAGGAGATGCCATTAGGTCTGCAATGCCCTGTAAGATGCAGGGCCTGTCTGCAATCCTTCTTGATGATAGCTAATCCTTGTGGCAAGTCAGTGGGTGCTGAGGGCTCCTGGCACTGCCTGTGGTTGCAATGTTTCAACCTCTGGAGAACCACAAAACCTTTTCTAGATATCGTGTGCAGTCCTTTACCCAAAAGCCACCAAGCATTTTCTTGCCTAAAGGCAACTGTCTGTCACTTGTCCGTAGCAGCATGCCTTGGAATGCCACATGCTGTAGTTGCTTTTCCTCACACAAATGAGCAAATGAAGTCACACAGCTCTCACTGGGGACCTGGTCTTCATAAAGGAGTGCAAGGTCATTTGTAATAGCTAGCAGGAGCTGACCCACATGCAGTATGTGAGATCCCAGTGCAAATGTACATCTGGCCGTCCTGCGTTTTAAATGATGTATTTTCTTCCCTCACCCCCAATGCTGTCTATTATCCTGACCAGTGTGGACAAGACAAATAGCACCACACACCAATGTGTCTCTGTCAGAGGACGGAAGCAGGAATGAAGCTGCAAATGCCTTCTCAGAAGTCACTGTTGACCTTACTACTCACACAGACGTTTCTGATTCAAGAGACGACTCCCCCTGTGCTCCTATGCATTCCCAATTCCTGTATTTGCTTGGTTATTTTTCTTTATCTCCCTGCTTATTTTCTGTTAACTTCTTCCACCAGCAATGACCATCACTCACTGGGTCACCCCAAGTCATCCTGAATAGGAGCATTGGCAGCACTTCGCTTATTAGTCAGCCAACTCATGGGATCCTGGCAACCTTTTTCTCTCTATAAGGATAGGCTCCAAGCTGCTCTTTGATGTTGTCAAACCATGACTTCCACTGGTCTCCCCGCTGATTCCTTTGCTCTTTCTCCCTGGGAGTAGAAAGCCACAGGGAAGCATTTAGTGTTGTATCAGGCACCACGCCAATATGGTTTCAGTCTTTGTTACTGTGTGGAGCAGACAGACTGTCCAGTCCTGGATCTATACGATGGACGCTTTAATCTTCTAAAAATGCTGTGCATTTCAAGTCGTTCAGGTTGTTCCACCTATGGAGCCCATCCAGACAACCTCTCTAATAGTCACTCTTCCTGAAATTTGAAGCAATAGCAAAAATCTAACTCAAACACAGAGATCAAAGTTTGCCCATAATTTATGTTTTATGGATTCAGAACATAGAGGATAAGGTGAAATCTGCATTTCTGATGGATATTGATTTATTTCTATTCCATTTGCCTCCTAATGCTCAAAATATGTGGCCAAGAAAGAGCTATTCACCATATCTGAGTCAATGCGGGTGAAATTCTGGCCACTGCTTAAGTCAATGGCAAACTGCTTAAGTCAACCTCCATTGACTACAGTGGGGCCAGCATTTCACCCCATGATTTCTCATCTTGCTTTATTTTATTGACCTTTTTCTTGAATGCTAGCGAAATACAAATATTTTTTTCCAGCACAAGTCTTTGTACTCTATGAACTCTGCTGGATCCAAAGTACTTCATATGTATATAAGAAAAACAGCTAAAAGTGAAAGAGAGAGCAGTTAGCTGTACAAATAATGATCTCCACAATCTATGAAAAATGGCCATGTTCAGAAGGAGATAGTGGTTTTAATGGTCAGAATAAATAAAACAGGCTTAAGGCTAACTTTCGCACCACAAAGAGCATTTTAAGCCTGCATGGTACAGACCACACATCTCGGGAATGCAGATCCTCTCTGAGGCCACCTCAGCGTGGCCCTATGGTGGCCATGAAATCACAGACACTTTAATATCGTTTTAACATCATGCTGATGTACAAAGCCTAAGGCATCCTATAGTTCCGATGTGAGAGGATGAGGGATGCTCCCATTCTTTTGGCATTATTCTGGCTAACTGTTCACAGTGGGAAAAATGAATGTTTCTGTGTGGGTTCAGTCTCAACATGGAATGAATAAAATAGCTGATTTCAGACACAAAGAATTGTCCTCTTTGCTTTCTCCCTAAGCCTTGTCTCATCCTTAAAATACTTCAGGATAATCTCCTCTGTATTGAGACTATGAATCTAGGTAACATCACAATTAATGAAATTATTATTTTGACTGGTTTTGGCAAAGCAAATTGTCAAAGATATTTTTCACAATAATCCCACTTTTCATAGTACCCATCCCTTTGCCACCAAATCCAGAGTTTCAACACAAACCTTTCAATCACCATAATTCATAATATTAAAGGTTTGTGATAGACTAGAGATTCAGACTGCATGATTGGGAGACCTTCCAATAGCGTCTCAGGCATTTGCAGATGCTTTGCATGGTTTAGACAGCCCTCAAAACCGTAAAAGGACGTGTCCCTTTCTGAAACAATCCTGATTTTACTACAAGCAAATAGAGGCACAAAAAATCACGTAGAGTGACAAGCCAAATAAAAGCAGATGTGGCAGGAAGAAAGCAAAACTCTCAACTCGAAAAGTGGATATAGTATTGCAATCAACGTCTTAATTTGACACGAAAATGGGAAATGATATGACCCAAGCATTTGGAAAGCTTGCTATCACTCCCAATGGCACAGTGCAGAATGAGAGCAGAAGGCGTCATTCATCCCAGTCTTCATCTCCATCTGCTGCATCAGTGCTTTTTAGCATCATCAAATCCATGGATGTAAACTCCAAGGGCAATCCTGTGTGGTGCTGCTGTGAGGGCTTTCCTTTATAAACAAACAAAGGAGGCTAAGTTTTAAGTGCTTTGGGCTTACATTTTATCCTCTTTAATTTATTTTTCTTTCAGAATGTGCCTATTTATTAAAAATAAACACAACAAAGAAATTTCTATCATCTCTAGGACCATGTTCTGATGCCTCATGGACCACCAGTGGTTTGCAGACCACAGGGTGAGTAATGGTGCTTGAGAGCATATTGCATGTTAAGTCCTCCACTCTGATTCCTTCTCCCAGAGTAACTCTGTTCATACTAGCATGTTCACCCGTGCTTTGTCGGACCCAATTCTATGTGATTTGAGTTATGACACTTCCATCATGTCTTTGGGGCAAATTATTTCACTGTCTAACAGGTCTCTTGGGCCAGAATGTGGATTTGTGAAGCCTGAAATGTGTATATAGTGGAAAAGCACTTTGAAATTAATAAGGTTGAGGAAACAGGGCCAAAATTCTGTCCTCAGCCTTACCGGTGTGGTGCTTGTTAGAGGGCAGAGAAGGGGTGGAGGATGGGGGGCTTCCATGGGGACTGGCGCATCACTGAATTTTGTGACATTTGGGAAATCCTTTGACTTTAATCACCCTGGCTGGGTAACCGAATAAACCATCAAGCCCTTGCCAAAAAGCCAGCTTCTGCACTTAAATCAGTGTTATCACTTACATAAATAACAAACATGTCGTATGGTTTGGGCTCTATTTCCTGCCTGGAAGGAGTGTGAAGACTGATCACTCACATAAAGCAAGTTTTAAACGAGTTTTGCTTTATAACTAGTGCTATATTGCACTTGTGAACATGGGTTAACAATATTGTTCTTTCTGAAAATGTTAGCGCTCATTGAAATGGTGCAGACAAACATCCTATGAAGACTTAGTGGCCTCAGATTATTTGACTTGGAATCAGACTTGGTTTCTAATTAGCCAATCTTCAGCTGTCTGTCAGAAAATGCAAACAGCTGCCAATTTTCACTCCTTGGCCCCCAAAATAGATCCCAATAAAAGTGTGAAGAATAATGGCCTATCACTTATACTGCTAGGAAACTTCCAGTATGTTCAATACTCTTCTTGTTCATTCACACATGCACGTACATGCAGACATGCACACATATGTGTATGTGCTTACACACGCGCACAAGACCACCACCCAAATGTCAATATATGTAAGCTTATAGAGTCCAAGGTAAGAACACTTTCTTAATTCCTCACAATTTTCCATAGAAAAGCTCCAAGTCTTTGAACAAGAGGCAACTATTTAAAACAACCAATGTTAACCAGCATTTTAGCAGTTTAAATGGAAACACATGCGCTGATGTTTTTATAACAAAATTCAATGGAGAAATTAAGAAAAAATTGAATGGATAAAGCATGCTGAAATATAAGCTATCAAACAGCTGTTTAGGTCAAGCATAGAAGTCGTATAAGTAGCATAGCTGAATGGAATTGAAACTGCGCCCATCATTACTTTAAAGATCTTAAAAAAATTCTGCAGCAAGTCTGAATTCATAACAATGCAATTCCATCACAAATGAATCCATAACATTTTCCTTCCAAATTTCCTTCATTCAGATGTATTGCTGACCATTTTGCATGGCTTCCAATCTCAATGTGAGTAGCTTCCAGGAGACACCAAATTACAATTGCTTCCAGCAAGAAAAGAAGAAAAACTTGATAATTTTAATTCAATCTTTTCTCTGGGTTTTGCCAAGATTTCTCTTTAGTAGAAATTTTATGATTAGTTGCCTTCATTTTTTTAATTGCTATTTGTCTTCATGCTTTGATCTTAGGGCCTTCATTTACGAACATACAGCAGTCTTTCAGCATCTTGCTTAGAGAAATGGCTGAGAGTTTAGCTCCATCATAAACGTCTATAATCTTGGCTCAGATCCAGCTCAGAGAGAATCCTTGAAGGGACTGAATATATCATAGACCTCACATGCTGTCCTCTTCTACAATTATGCCCAAGAAACAACAGTTGGTACTCCATTTGCAGATAAACTACCTTTGGTACCCAAAGCATTGTGAGTGTAGATTAGCTCCCCTATACACTCTGACTTTTCTTCTTTGAAGTCGTTGTTTGCAGAAATAATTTTTTCATCACAGAGATTAAAAATCTGGAAGACCATTTTAAAAAAGGAAGTATTAACATCCTTGTTCCTCAAGTGGTTAAACTTCATGGAGGTAATTTCTCTACCTTCACCCCTGAGGGCCAGAATAAGTTAACAAGTTGTTTTATGGAAAACATTAGAAATGGAGATGAAACAGCAAAATATGTGCTCTTAATGGTGTTGGCAGATCCAGAGATGTCTCTATCTTAATTTCTGCTTGTGCTTCACATTTTCAAGTATGGTTCTGTCTTCTTTTCTCTTTCTAATAGTGTTCTGATGAGAGGGAAAATTCTGCTGTCAGCCACAGTGGTTGAATAGCTCGAAGCCCATATACTTTGCCTATAAACTGCCTTGTGGGGACTTCTTGACACTTAATCAGAGCATCTGGTACAAGAAAGGATAGTGAGCTTTAGTCCTGAAGACTTTTTTTAGCTGTTAGAGAGCCCCTTACTCAGGCAAATTCCAACAGACTTCAGGGGAAATTTTGGCCAATTAAAATCTAGGTGAGAACTCCCAGATTTGGCCAATACTAATAAAATTAGAGAAATGTGACTTGCTTCCTCAGCTAATAGTTTCCTTAAAGTCACAACCACATGCTGCCACATTCTTCTAATCTCTCTCAGCAGTCTAAACCCAGCTCCCCTTATTGCAGCGCCTGTTCTCATAGATGTCAATGGCAGTCATATCTGCAAGGGATTATTTGCATTCCTTAAGCAAGCATTCAGCCCATAAATTACTACAAGAAAGGCTCTTCTCTGAGCCACCATTCTTTAATTCCTCTTTAGGAAGGTTTCCACTCATATCACGATCCATTAACTAAGCCATATGTAAGATCCTCCATCCAGAACCATTCCACTCCCAAAAACACAACTGCTAGGGAGAAACGAATATTTGGATCCATTCTTGTTTTCCTTTCTGGCTGTTTATTTAACATGGGAAAGATTATTGAAGATGTTATCTCAGAGAGAGTTCACTGGGGCATATTTCTGTGATGGTATTATTGCAAGCTCTTTCAGCTGGCTTTTATCTTTTGCTAATAAAGGTGAGTTGAGCAGGAAAAGCTAATCAAATGTGTATTGACCATAATTTCATGTGAGATTTTTTTAATAAGTAGATATTCTATTTCTCACATCTGTTGTTCAGATTTAAATGGTTCTGTTTCTCTTTTCCTACCTAAAAACTAGAGGAGCTTCTTTTGGGAAAGGACAATTTGGGTGGCTGTATCAGTTCTTCACAGACATTAGCACTGATGTAATGGTGTATATCTCAGAAAAGTCCATATGTTCACTGTTAAAAAGCTCACCAGCACCCCACAGCAAGAGTGAAGTCCTTGCTAGAAGAAGAGCACATTATTTATTAATTGATGCAAATGCCCAGATTCTACTAAACCATGATTTACCATCCGGGCTCCTGCAGAAAAGAGGTTTTTGGCAACTCCAATTTCCTCAGAGTCTTATTCTTGTTTGAGGAGAGGGAAAATGTGTTTCCAGTTGCAGATCTGGCCATTTGTAGTCATTCAAATTTGACAGGGCTGTCATGGATTCGTTGGCATTTTTGGTGCTCTTCAGAGCTCCATCACAGCCATTCCGACACTTCAGCAAGGGATTAATCCATGCAGTGAGGAAACATGAGATTATTCCTATTAATGCTGTATAAATTGCATGCCACAAGTATCACACTGACTCTAAGAAAGGCCCTGACATCACCTTTTGTGCAGATGAAGTTTAACTGTACTCTTTCTTTCCACACTTCCAGCATTTTCAACAGACTGAGGCTGAATTTCACAGTCTGTTGGTAATTTGTATGCATTGTTACCACTTAATGGTCGTATTCTTTTTGCTGACCCCACTTGAACTTGCTTCCCTCAAGTCCATGGCAAGTCCAGGAAGCAAGGGCTTGGTTTACTGCAATGAGCCCTTGGTGGGATTACACCTTTGGACCACCCAGGAACGGCAACGAGCCGTAGCACTGCTTGTATCTGGAGCACACCTGCGCTCCTTGACCTGAGTTGGCTTCCCCTTCATCTCTGGTCTCATTCAGACCCATTGTGCCCCAAACGGTTTAGCTCACAGGTACCTCAGAGACCTCATTTCTTTCTTCCTCCTTCTCTATCCTTGCAAAATCAGCTCCAGCCATGGAGTTGACTTTATTTAACTTAACTGAGAGCAACTGAGTGCAGCTGGTGTGAATGCAGCAGGCTTTGCTGGAAGCCATGGGAACTCCCATGCCAATTTGCATCCTCTAAGAGGCTGGTCCAGGATGTTTTCTATTTTAATTTTTATGTCTGCACCTAGTGTTCCAGTTGGATGTATTTTAAAGTAAACAGAGTTGATAAATAAAAACTTTCCCATTCATTCCAGAGCATTTCTGTTCCTCCCTTCTTGCCTCCCCCTTCCTAGTCTTTTACTGCTCGCACAGATACAACAATTAAATATACAGCCAGCATGCCATTTTCCTCTTGTTCAGTTGATACATCCTAAAATCTGGGTTTGGAATATACTTCTTCTAAAATAAATAGTGCCAAAGTGGAGAAATTTGGTTCTTGGGCGGAAAACTCCTTACACAGGATTTTTCACCCCAAATTGGTCATCAGTCATCAGCAACCAAGTACTTTTTATTCTAACCTTGGGCTTTGCCGGAGCCAAAATGCAGAGGCTTAAAGAGAAGGATGGGAACAGTAACACCCAAACGACCAGCAGCCAGCAAATAGCCCATGATTTCTTCTGGATCCAGATGGTGGAAATAACAGGGGAGTGTGCCCACATTCCAGGTGAAGGGGGGTGTGGGGAGAGGGCTGTCTTCCCCATCAGCAATCATGATGCTCACCCCCGGGCCTTCTGTGCCACCAGCTCCATACTATGTGTTTAGGCGCTTTTCCAAATCTGTGACTTGAAGAGAATTTGCCTTAGTTTGAAGCACCAGCCTTTGATCAGAGTAACCAAGGTCTCTGCTTGTTTAAGATGGTAATTAACTGAAATTAGTAATGGAAAGATTTTTTAACTAAATGGGCCCTTAAGTGTTTGAAAAGCACTGTTGGATTCTTTTTAATTTTTTTTTTAATATAAATCCCAACCTTTTCCCACTTTCTGAAACTACTTTCTGTTCATCCTTCTCATTAAAGACCTCAGAGCTAAATGCTGGGGCTTGTGACTTGGGAAGCATATGGATTTTACAGTCCATGCAAACCAAAAGACGAGGCATTCATCTGCACAGAATGTTCCTGTTTGTTTATTGTCCCAGCAATGGGACTTCTTGGCTCAGCAGCCACTGGAGCGCAGGTTTCAGACTCTTGGCTTTTCAGTCTCTCACTGTGTGTCCCAGCTGCATTAAGACCCTGGCAGGTCTAATTCTTCTCTAATGGCCACCTTCCTTCACTTAAAACAAGCTTGGGGATCGTCAGGCATTGGTTCATTTCCAAAGTCTATTAATTGAACCTGCAGGGCTTAGTTCTCCTAACACATAAGGAGCCCAACTCTGCAAGCTTCACACAGCTGCTCTGCCTATTGCAAATGCAGAACACATGCCAGCCTTACATCTCCACAAGGGAAATAAGGGACTATTCCCAACTCAGACAGACTTAAAAAAATTATTATTTTTTTTTTTTTTTAAGAAGGTCTCACTGAGGGTGCATTTCCTGCCTATAAAGAAATTATTCCTACATAAAAATTGTGATTGTGTCCAAACAGAGCTGTGGAAAGGGTAGGATGAGAAAGAAGCCTGCCTCAAAGACTAGCTGAATAAAGGGAGAATTTCTCACACTCTGACATCTGCTGCCCAGAGTCCATCATCCCTGCCCGCAGCCAGAGAGAGTTCCTAGTGATGGGGGCAACAGGAGGAGGGGCAGGAACTCATTGCCTAGAGTGGTCTTTTTGATGCAACATATCCCAGCTTATATGGGAGGCTTCCCAAAGCCAGCAGAGAACCCCCAGAGGCTTCTGAGCTGCTTTTGCCCATTTCTCCAGAACAATTTGTAGCTGTGGTTCAATTTTTGTTCAGACGCATGGGAAAACAGAAGGAGGAAATCAGGTTTTGCATTGTATCTTCTCTGAAGCAAAGGGGTTATCCTAAGGCAGCGCAGAAGAGCTTAAGGCTTCTTCTCAATGATGACTGAGCGAGAGTTTCCTAGCAGGGTTCTCATCTCTTTAAGGAATCTTTATCTTTGCTGCTGAAAGGAAATACCTTCTGCCTCTGTGTCACCTTTGCATTTTCCTCTTTTTAGCAGTGGACACATCTCTTTTCAGTTTATCATTTTTTGGCTAGGATCTTCTTAGTCTCCATGCTTCCAGACAGTCTTCAGGCAGAGCGTGATTAAAGGGCTCAAGTTATCAACCCACATGTAGTTGTTTAATGTTGTTTGGGATCTACTCAGGGGTTTCTCCAGCCCCAACAATTACTTCCAAAGGATGTGAGTCTCCTGCAGGTCCCATATCAAACTTGGCAGCCCTTTGTAGGTGCCTCAGATGTTTTGGGATGTTTCAAGGCAATATATCAAGCCCCAAAAGTATAGGGTTGGATCAAGGTCAATTGTCCATTGCCTTACTTGGATTTAAGCATTCAATGACCACTTGCAAACCTTCTTTCACCTTAC
>JAOEHY010013119.1:0-38481 GCA_025447955.1 Psilopsiagon aurifrons | reverse complement strand
TCCCTCTCTTCCTCCCTCTCTTCCTCCCTCTCTTCCTCCCTTCCTCTCTTCCTCTCTTTCTCCCCTCTTATTCTTTCTTTCTTGGTACTTCAGAGCATCACTTAAGATTCACATGCGTAGTACATCACACAAAGCTGCTCAAGTGCCTTTCTCCATGAGAAAAATTGTATCTTTCATCGAGGTAATGTATTTTTTTTAAACTGTCAGAATCATTCCAATGAAATGCAGGAAGAAATCAATAGCAGAATTGTATTAAAGAAAAACCACAGCTTTGCTCACAGTTAAAGGTTTCAGGTTCAATAACGTCGGACTTTAAAGAGAAGGAAAGAAATTTCCTTCATTTTTACTGTAATGCACTTAATGCACCATACAGAGAAGAATAGAAGTGCTGTCCAATAGATCCTTTGTGTTTTCCTCAACCTTTGCTATCAGCTTCCTTTCTCATTTCTTTTTAATCCTTGTTGTTCATTGTCAGAGAGACCCCATACACCACAAACCAAGCTAATTCCTTCCAGTGGCACTGCACCAGATGTCACTGCATCCTGTCAAAAACAATATGCATAACGTTTGGAGAACTATATTCTATTTTGAAATATAGGTAGAAACAGTATTCCTGGTTCTGTTCTTTCCAAGGTAAGGAAGAGAAAGATGAAAGAGTGGAGTAGTGCCTTAAGGAGTGCATTTTTTTTTCAAACATACCTTTTCTCAGTATGATAATATACAGTGAGAAGAACCAGATAAGCACGATGTTACTTCCTGCCTTGTGTCACAAATAAGACTTAGTTATTGAGGATTATTTTTTAAGGAGATCCTTTTCCGTCAGAAACGTAGGACTGCCCCAAAATAACTGCTGTGTTTGGAGCTGTTCTTAGCTACCTAGCTGCTACTTGTGGCTATAGCTTAGGTATGTTGTCCTCAGTATTAGCCTCTTTTGGTATCTGTAATTTGTCTTCTTCCATTTAAATCTACTTCAGGCAATAATTTATTACAAACTTTCTTTGAACTGAGCTCTCTTTTCCCTTGCCGTCTTTGAATATTCCTCCCACCAACAGCTAGTCTTTCTTTACATTCTTTTTGCATTACTTTGAGTGGGTTTTTCTGCCAGCTAAATCTCACAGAGAGTTTTGCTTTCTGATTTGAAATAGCATTTCTAATAAATAGTATTTACTTTTCCAAAGTAAATACTTATTCTTCTGGTGAGGGAGAAAGGATTTCTGCCAAGAAGCAGAGAATTGCCTGTATCCTTACAAAGACTTAAACTGGGGTTTAAGTCCAAGTGATCTGACCTTCTCTATGTTAACAAAAATGCATAATGGGTTATGTACACTTCCCTGTCCCGCAGTTACTTTCCATCAGTAGCAAACTCATACAGTTTTCACCTAAAAACATGAATGTGATCAAGGACCTGATGTCCAGAGAGACAATGGCCAATACGCACTGACAATATAGCCTTGTCTCCTTCTTCTCCCACATCAATTGATATCTGCTTTGGTCTGCTCACTTCCCAGCCAAAGAGCAATTTCTGTTTGACATAACAGGCTTCAAGTCCATCGTCAGTTTTTCCACCTCCTGCAGTAATGCGATCAGCAATGTCAAGGTGCTTCTTAGCTCTTTTTTCCAAGACCCCATCAAATGCCCTTCTTCTCAGAGGAGAATGACAAAAAAAAAAAAAAGAGCTGGTGAACACTCTTTTACCCCCTCACATGCAGAATAGCAGCACTTCTAGCCAGTCTGTACCAGCTTCTTAATGCTGCTTCTCTTGTTCTTCATGGGTTTAGATGGGGTAGAGAAATAAGGATGGGGTAGAGAAATAAGGTCTGCCTGAGATTCCTAAACTGGTGAGCAAGGCAGCAGCCATGCTGCCTGAAAGGCTGCTAAAAGGTTCAGCTGTGGGAAGAATAAAAAAATTGAGAGGATGCTTATTTTAGGTTATGGGTAAGTCTAAGGCCTTTCCTATGAAACAGACAAGGAAAGAAAAACAGGGAATAATATAAACTCAATATGTTAATCTGATTTTAATTTATCTGATCCTAGCAAAAGTGGAGATACTATAAGGCCAGTAAATGAATTTGTAGTCTGAAGTTCTACAGTGCCTATCCTTTTCGCTTTTCTTGTAGGTCTTTGTGGTCTCTTGTGTGTACTTTCTCTAAGGCTTTTCTTACCTCCTGAGTGCTGAAGTGCAAGGTAGTCTGTGATCTGGGAGAGTAAAAGGAAGACTGACAGTGCTTTGGCCCACACTTGTAAGGCAATGACAGAACAGGAAACCCATCTTTAAAACGGCAGGGATCATCTAGTACTGGCTAGTTCAAACAGTTTAAAATGAACTGTGTCACCTCCTTTTGCAAAAAGGCAGTTTTTCACTATTGGCCAAGTAGTGACTTTACCAGTCAAGTTCTGACAGGGCTGTAGCATTTTTTTTTTTTTTTTTTTTTTTTGTGAGGTAGGGCAGCTTTCACATCCAAGGTTTATGCCCAGAGACCCTTATTTCCCTCTCTTCTATGTTAGGGCATACCATTCTCACCACAGTCACCTAAGTAAGAGGAGGTGAAAGGAAAAGGAGGATTAGGACCTGCAGGGAGAGTCAAAGTGCAGCCTTTGCTTGCAGGGGAGGATGTGGCAGATTTAAGGGTGCTGCTGAAGTTAGAGCTGATGAGAAGGGTAATGCTGAAGGCTCTATGGTTAAGGGTTTTGGAAAGACAGAGCAGAAAGACACTGCTAGAGCCCTCTTTCGGTGTTGCTCTTCCATGTGCTTAAGGGTATCCTGATCATATTTTGTCAAAGGATTAAGGTATGGGAGATACGACTATATTAATCTTGTGGAAAGATTAATGAAGAAGACTTGGTAAAGGCAAGCCTCTTTACTTTAAACATCTCTTGTACTTAACTGGTGGCTTGACAGCTTCCCTTGCCTTCCCTGTGAAATGCTTTAATGAAAGTGTGGACAAATCCTGCGGCTATTTCCCTACTTACTGTTGTCCTGGCAGAGCACTTAAACACATCCACAGCTGTTGCATTCAAAGAGATCTCCCTGTTCCACAACTTGGCTCTTGTGTATGTTAAGAGATAGAAATCTATAACGGGTTTCCAGCTCCAGCCTCTCTTGCACAAATAAGCTGCCTCTGGTTTAACACTATGTCAAACATTACTGCATTTCTGCAGTATGGGCTTCGTTACAGGCAGCAGCAGGCTGTTTGCTGCTGTTTTGCATGATGCCTTGTGTGACAGGACTTTTCACACCTACACCTGAACGCTGCCTGCCTGGAACAAAGATGGTAAGTGATAGCGAGTGGCTGAAGAGGCAGAGTGCAGCCGTGAATTACCACAAGGGTCCAAACCCTCTGTCAGTTCAGCCCTTTAATGTATTAAAATAGTGTCTCTTTGTAAGACTTCCTTAGTCTGTCAGATCTTCTAAGTTTAAAATATGTGGTATTAGAGATAAAAGATATTTTCAGAAAGCATCTGCTACAACCAAAAATGTGCACGTGCGTGTAACTGCATATAATAGATAAACACAAATTATGAGACTACTGCAAAACCAGCTAGATTTGTGTGAGGATATATATGGAGACCACTTTCATAGCCAGCATGTGCACGCATACACACATTTATTTAAATACGTTATGCAGCAGTATGAGACCTCTTTTGATGCACAGTACTTTCCTGATCTTCAGTAGCTTTTTTTTTTTACACAGAAATAGTGTCAAGAATATAAGAATCTGTGGTAAAAAATAGTGTCTCTGGGCAGTGGTATTGTGGAGGTGCTCTTAATGCCCTGGTGTGGCAACAAGCCTTATGAATAGGAAGTGAAATTGCTGTGTCTAGACAAATATTTTTCACTAGTTACAGTGTACTCCCCTAAATGCTACTATTTTTCAGAGTGTAAGTGGTTGTAGCCTTCCTTTTTCTACTCAGGCATACCTATGCAACATTCTTCATGTTTTATGGCTATTAAAACACTATGGAATTTGAACTTTGTGAATTTGAAAACTGTTTGTGTAATGGCTCATGGGCTATGCTCTTCTTTTTTCTCTTTTTTTTTCTCTTAATTTTTTTTTCTTGGTCCAAACACAAAATTTTCCTGTTTCCTGCATCAGTTTCTAGCATTTGGTTGTATCTCAAGGGAGTACATTGCCACTGCTGTTGCCACCGACTCTTCAGAGAAGTGCACACAGTAAAAAATAAAACCAAATAATAAAAACATTCGAAGGTGTGGGTAGGATGAGACTGTGTAGCAAGTATAGCTGTACACTGGAATTTTAAATACCTCTTCATACTCAGCTTCAGCAAGTTGACAGTAGTCTGTATGTATACTGAATTTTATAGGGGGCTCCTGACTCTGAGAAATAGCTATGACAAAACCAAACTGTAATATTTTACACAGAATCAGTTCTTTTGATGCACAGGCTCTTTCTCCCTGGTACTGAAGCAGGGGTTTTCAGGCTTCTTTTGCTTTTATAAACTCCAGATATTTTTCAGTGGAAGTATTCCATAACAAAATAAACAAGAATGTGTTTTTCTTAGTTGCATTTCACAAAGGACTTCTGCAGCCTGACCATGCCAGTGCAGAAACTCTGACTCACAGAAATGAACATGAAGAACCAAACTCCTCTGACCTTTAATGGATCTGGAACCTAGTTATGAACCCAAGAAATAGCATCTGTCCTTAGCAGGAGCTGAGCTCTTTCATCTCTTAAGCATGTACTGTGCCCATTCTGAAAGAGAACCAGAAAGGAAGTTTAGATCAGTCTGTGATTCCAGGTTTGGGCTCCACTAACAGATATGAGTGACCAACACCCAAAGACAGCCTTTTTACCCCTGAAATCTATATGAGATTAGGAGGAATGCCTGAAATGTGAATCGTTTTCAGGCCATATAGTGTTCAAAACTGCACAACAAAAATGTCGAAACATAGCACGACCAAGTGTTGTTGGTTTCCTTGTAAAACTAATTCAGGTTTCAAATTTTCTGGATTGGTCAAAGAGCCCCAAATGGGATTTATGGTAGAAACTACAGTTTATTTTCCACTTCTGCTTTTCAAAAGTTGATGTCAAACCACTGAGAGATGAAAATGAATTAATTGCATTTTTACGGTAGCTGAGTAAAGACAGGGAAATTGTCTCAGGATCAGTAGTCTTAAATGTGCTTCATTTGAGTCATTCCGATCTGTTGTATGTGATTTTTTTGGTCGACTTCTTAATTTAGTGCCAGAGCAATTCAATCGCAGTGGTACAGAAGCTGCTTTCATAATGCCGCATCCAGGTATCTTTGCAAAGTCCATGTACTAAGCAGACCAAACCCACTCTTCTACCGTATGTGTTCCATAAACCATTTTTAAAAAATCACTAATTTTGAAATCTTTTTGGCTGGTGGAGCAGAGCCAGTTTGTGTCCTTTATGGTCTGACATCTTGATTTGTATTTCTTACAGGAAAAATGTTTAAATCCTCAACCCAATCTGGAGTTACACAATTGTTAAAAACCCTCGGAAATTAACAAGCAGCTTTTAGAAATGTTTAACTCAAAAACAGCCAGGAAGGAATTGTTTTTTTTCCCTTTTACATTTGTTTAAAAAAAATTATATTCCCTCAAAATGAGACCTTTGTGCCAAGTTTTATTCTGGAGCACAGCTTTACAGCTGAGCTAAAACCCCCTATAATAGGAGAAAAGTGACAGACCCTTAACTATAGTAGCATGAACAGCACTGCTATAATTCCTGGGTGAACTTTGTCCCTGGATGTGTGTTTTTGGAGTGTGCCGGGGTGACATTCAGCCTCTACATTCATTTTTATGATAATTCAGAGTAAATTGTGGTGCAATAAACTCTTCAAGCCTGTCTTTCTTGTGAAAGCCATGAATCAATCAGCTGCAGGCTTTTTTGGGTCTTTTCAATGTATAGTGATCATTTAGATTTGACATGCATTGTGAGACCTTGGCTTAGCTCCTCTCTATGGTCTGTCATTAATTCCAGCCTTTACTGTTCTGAAGTACAGTGAAGGATGACTGAGAAATCATTGCCCCTCTTCAGCTCTGTTATTGCACAAAATAGCAGCGCAATAATTTTTTGTCAATGTTTTACTCTAAAAGCTTTCTACATCAGTTTTGAAAAGGAAGCAATAAAGCCCATTCAATGGTATGAATAAAAATCCTTTGAGGTTTAGGCGCAGGGCTGCTTTTCTTCAGCTGGTAATCAAATTGGAGCTAAAATGAAATTGAGTTTTCTTATGAAAATAGCCTTTGTTGCTGGGAAGGCTGGTAATTCATAAACAATAACCTGCTCTTTTGTGTGGATAATAATATATTCATGTTCTTTCAATAGGGTAAAAGCCAGACCTAGTGCATTATGGTACAGTAAAAATAGCAGAAGGAGCTTGCTGGAATAATCTTGAAGAAGAAATGTAGCATTCGGTGACTTAAGCTTTCAGCTCCCATCTGAAATTGTACTTTGCTTTTATTTGCGAGCCGGGTTTTAGTTGTTGATTTGTTGCCGCTATACAATATTTGGTTAATTGTAGAAGATCTCAAGCTGTGCTCATCACTGCTCCTGCGAAGGCTGCTGCCAGCTGCTAGAAACAGAGCCTGCTGCTACAGGATGTACACTATTCACAGGAGCAGCCTCTCAGCGCTGATTATCACTGAAGAGTTCCCTGCTCTCCATCACTCTGCGCCCTGCACGCAACTGGACTGCCGAGCACGGGGAGGTAGGCTGCCTGCCCTCTCCTCAGGGTAAGGTTAAAGGCGTGCAGCGGGGCTGCGGAGAGCGTGGTGGGAGAACTTGGCTGGGGATTTTCCAAGTGTAAGTGGGGAAACAGGCTCTCAGCCCCTGGGAGGATGGTGTGGGCTCAGTCACTTTGGAAATGAGCAGGGGCTGGAGGAGGATGTGAGGGGTGAAGAGTGAGGATTTCCAAGTGCACTGTGAGGTGCTCTTGGAAACGTTGCCTCAGGGTTTGGTGTTTCTAAGTAGCTGGCAGTCCTTTGGAGGTTTGATCCAGCAGTGGTGCTTGTTGACATTTTGGGTTGTACCTTGTTTTTGCATCTGTGTTTTGTGACTTGATGCTCAAGGTCTTAGTACGGGTGGAGGATGCTCCCCAGATACATTGTGTGAGCAAAAGCAAGAGGCTGGCAGAAAACTCTGGGAGTGTGTTCTATCCATAGTGATTCTTGTTCTTTGCCTCACCTTGTGGGGAGTGGAGGGTAAACTTCAGTCTGAGCACCTGAAATTACCTCCCTCCCCCTCCTCTCCATCAGTGTATGCTTTTAAATTGTTGATAGCTATGATAGTCTTGAGCTCCGAGTGGTGATTAAAAAAGATGCATGCAGACACAGGCATGCAAAAATGCTGATCTGGGGTCTGTTTACGTGTAAGACGCAGACTTGGTCAGTCCCACCAACACTGAGGTGAGAGTTTGCTTCAGGATTTAGGTTAATTTTGATTAGTCTCCCTGCCTGGGTGACAAGAGTAGTACTAAAACCACTCAGCAGAGTGCCTGGAGAGATGCAATGTAAGACGTGATAGCAGGTCAAAACTGTGCCATTACTTGTGGATTTCAGTTGCAGGAAGGACAGCCTGTGTCTTGGTGGCTAATCAGAAGCAGCTTTGCACAGGGCTTTCTTGCAGTGAAAGGGATTGTAATCCAGACTCTGCAAGCCCCACTCTTAACCAAAATGAGGAATGTGTATTGCTGTCTTCAGAAACTTTTCCAAGGCTTCAGAAGTTTTTAAAAAAACTAACAGAAGATACCCTAGGCAGATCTAAAGTAAAGGAGAATGTAAAGTGCAAAGACTTACAATGAGGATTATTTCGTAAGTAACATTGAAGTTAGATCTGCACCATATGCAGGGCTGTCTTAAGGCAGTGGCAGAGGTTCTTATTCATTTTTAACAGTGAAATTACATGCTTAACAAAAGGAACTTTTAAAGGCACAGTGGTAACTGACAGTCAAAGCAATATATGTCATTATCCAATTAGTACGCACAAGTGTGTTTTTATTATTCACTTAACATACCTCTGTGTTTGGCTCTCTGAAATACGATGTTTTATTTCTTGAAGTGTTTTAAGACTGGTATGTGTTTTACTGCTGTAATTGGATGAATAGTTTTGCACATTGCATATATCATTGTTGCTCATTGGATTAGCTCTGTTTAGAAGAAAATTTCTAAAATGAAGAATTGTTTTTGTGGGTAAATGCTGGTTAGGCAAAATGCAGCTTGCACTCATTCCAGTTTTCTTCACAACTGGAAAATCTGCTATATATGCATCCAAAGTTGAATTGAGATAAATGATATTGCTTTTGTTTAAAAGAATGATAACACAATGAAATTTTCAAGTGCATTTGAATGTAAAGGATGTTAGCATATAATAGAGCATTTGTTGGTACTTGCTAATGTGAGAACAGAGAGTCTATTCAATAGAAACACCCTTTTTGTCTAGTTGAAAAATAAATGGTCTAGCAATGTGGTTTTGGCATTTGTTTCACTGGGAGACTAGTTAACTGACAGATGTGGTGGTGATTTTAGCTTTTTAAGTACAGGCTTAGCACAGTTCTGATAAATTGTATGATCAGAGCTCTTCAGTAGCAAACCCTTTGGTCAAAGTTGCACAGTGCTGCTATCCTAGCATTAAATAGGACAAATAAGTATTACAAGTTTTCCAAAGAATCCATGTTGTCTACGGCTTTAGAAAGGACAATTTTTCTTCTCTTTCTATATTTAAATAAGATTTATCGAATGTGTTTGAAGTGGAGTGTTTCTGATGCAAGATTCACCTTTGTCATGGAAATGCATGCTTTGTTCAGGGATTCATGCAGAAAGGATGCTTCACTTAGGTATATGGTGCTCTAATAAAGCTCTGGTATGTGCACAAACCTCCATGAAAGCAAGTTCAGTCCTTAAATTTCACTAACTGATAACACCAGAGTGGGACAGCTTTATACTAAAAGAAGTATAAGCTTTCCATAAAAGAACTGCTAGTATCTCATGCCCATGTACTATTATGAATTATAAGTAATTGCATAGCAGTGAATAACTCTTAGACCTCATTTCTGTGTGCTTATATTAGACTTTAATATAAATAAATATGATATCTACAAACATTAAAATTTTGTGTACCACTGTAACTCACAAAAGTAGTTATTTTGAATCACAATTAGCATTTGTAAGTTCACAAAGGAACACATTTCCAGCCTATGCAGTCATAAATTTCATGCTGCCTGTTTAACACACAAATGCAAGTTGTCCACTGTTGACAAAGTTGGTTGAATGATTCGCTGTATATTTGCCTCGAAATTCTAAGTATCTGCTGATGCTGGAACCCAAATTCCTTACTGAGTATGGTTTTCCCTACAGAGGTAAAGCAAACAAGTTAATTGCAATTACTTTGCAATAAATAACAAGTTCCAACCATTGCGGACAATAAGGTAACCAAAAGCCTTCAAACCCTGTAGTCAAGAAATTGTTGATATATTCAGGTTTGACATATTTTATCTAATGAATGCATCTATCATTGGGAATAAACAGCTGTCTATTAAGAAGGTAAACATGGTGAACTAAAATCAAGATTAATCCAAATGGGAGAACTTTTAAATATACACATTCTCTTTCTCTGTACTAACTGCATTTAAAATTTTTAGCCTCACTTTTGAAGTATTTTGGGTTCACCTTGGTTGGGCATGCACCTAGGGTAGTTTTGTTGGGTTTTTCTTATGACTATTCAATGAAGCATATCTGGATAAATTATTCGTATTGAGATCCTGGTGTTAGAATAGCTCTGACACCAGGCTGATGTAATAGGCTCTTAAACGTGTAAAAATAATACGAAGTAGAAAAATATATTAAAGGATTTTCATCAATAATGGTGATAATGAAGGTCACAAGTTACAACCCATATCATGTGGGTGAATGTCTGTAGAGTCTGTTTCATGGACCTTCCTGCTTCTATTCTATTTGTTTAAACTTTGTAGATTGTAGTTAAATGCTGTATTTCTTTATGTAAGTTGCAGAGAGGAAGCACAAAGTTTCACTACTTTCACGTCTGGCTCTACTTCAATCCATGAAAACTAAGAGCTTGTTTTTGGGTGACTTTTTATTTTTACTAAAATAGAAGGTTAGTAGATTACAATTTTTATTGCTTTTTCAGCTTTCAATGCACTCTGCCTTATCAGTGTACTTGAATCCATGTGGTGCATATAAAATGAAAAGCTTCAAGTATTTTTATTAAGATATCCAGGAAGAGCTCTGTAAACAAGGCTTTGCTTTCCAATGCTCAGGCTTTCTTATTCTGAAATATAGCCAGAAAAAAAGAGCAGATCTCTAATGTGTGTGATGCTTTCTTAATGTAGCTATTTGAATGCCACTCTTTGGCTTTGAAATAGAAATCTACCTTACGAGTGGATCCCTCAAGTTTTCTGGGTGTATGTGTAATTCAGCTCATTTTACCAAGACTGTTCTTAAAGACAGTTGAAACTGCATTTTCTGCTTTGAGTCTCTCAAGGTCAGTACAGTAAGTCAATAATTTTACTGTCAATTGGGTTCCTTCAGGAGTTGAGAGAAAGTAGGGGTCCCACTTCAGTAGTATTTAGGGCTCAAAATAGGCTGGAAATACTGAGTATGAAATAGAAATTGGCAGTTCTTTGGAATCTGAAGAAGACCCCTACACAGCATGAAACAGTCAATATCTTCACTAAATTTTCTTGTGCCTTTGTTATAGACAGTATTGTTTTCTTCTGTTTTCTATCCATGGAATCTTTTTTTTCTCACTGGTTTTCTTAAGCTCACTGCAAAATAATTTAATCCTCTCTTAATTTTAACTTATCATTGCTAAAAGCACGGGCCCTGATTTCTCCAGAGCAGTCCATCACATACAAATCTCTGTATCTAATTTGAAATACATCTATGCCATGTGAAAGTGATGAGAAACATTGGGAAATCAGGTCTGCCTCAGAGTAAAATGCTAGCTTTTTGGAAGTTTTTCAGATCACCTTTTTTATTGTCAAATATACAAGCATTGAAGTTGCGCAACTTTTCTGTGTTGCTCCCTAGCATTGAGGTAGTCTATAAAAACATTATGTTCCCACTCCACACTGACGCCAATTAAATAGCAGCCATTTCTGAATAATTGGAGCAAGAATGAACTGATGCTTCCACTATATAGTTCAGTAGCAAAAGGAAAACTTTTAAGGGCAATCATTATACAAAGAATTATGGGTAATCATCTTCATGGTCTAGGCTTCTTAGCACATCTGAAGTATTAAACAGCATCCTCAGACACTTATATGGCCTTTTTCTATACACTGCTTGCACTGAAGTAAGAGCACAGCTTATACTTCTACCAATCAGCAAAGATAGAAAACTTACAGTTACAAAAATGTAATTTCGCTCTCCCTGGGAAATGGAACATCCAGCTGCAAAGCATTTATAAAGTACGTCAAATACTTCATATCACATAACAGCTATTAAAGCATGTCTTGATTTATCTGTTTGAGAGTTCATCTCCAATGTCTTTTTGGAGCTGGTCTTAATCTTTCATCAAGGCCTTTCATAGAAGTTTTTAACCATATTGGCAATGTGAAAATGCTGCTTTTAAACCATATTGGAAATGTGACATTATGTTGAAAATTTAGTTGAAAATTTTTAGCAAAATCAATACAAACGTGCCAATAGATAGCATTGGACTCTACACTTCTTTTATTAGGCTGTGTTGCAAATATGTAAAATGCAAAATGGACTACTGATTAACAATTGACCTCATAAGCTGATGTATCTGTACAGAAATCATTAAAATAATTTATAAGTTCATAAGAAGACTTACTGTTAAGAGTTCTCAGAACAAATTGGGTAGTTTTAACAGGTCTTCAATCCAGAACATTAATTTGAATGAGACTACTGTCTGTTAACTTAAATAAAGCACTGTCACACTTAAAATCAGCTAATATTCTGGCTAGACTAATAGAATAAGAATGTGAGAACTGAGTTACTCAGAATTAGAGGTGTGCATCAGAGACTTTGACATTGCTGGCCAGCATCCTTGTCAATCTTGATGTTCATGTATAAAGGTCCCGGGTTGACTGGATATAGAACAAGTCTCTAATCTAGTGAGAACCTTGTTGTTTAAGGTTCAACTGTGGGAGATCAATTTTTGTCTTCTCTTGGCTATGAAAGCACATTTTGCTGAAGATGCTTCCTCAGCATCTCAGCGTTAATCTAATCCAGAACAAACTAGTACGATTGTGTTACTAAGTAGAAAAAGGCCATCCAACTTCGTGAGTGTCTGATTTTTTTATCCTCCTGAAAAAATGTGTTTGGAAGTCAACTTTTTAATGTCAACCCACTCCAGAGTAGCACCAGTACATCACCTCATAGAAATTCTGTCCAGTTAGGTATTTGTAGTGAGACTTGTGTGAGCAGGAGAAAGAAGGCATTGATCCTCTTTCAGTATGCTTCTCAGTGTTGAATGTAGATCTTAGAAAGATGAACTTTGCCATTATTTTTAAAACTAAACTTAAAGTATTTAATGTAGTAAGGGAGCTTATTATTTGGAACACTGAATTCACGTTGTCCCTAGAGATCACGCTTTTGTGTGTATAAAGACTGCCTTGGCTTGAAGCACAGCAGAAAGAAAAATACTTTTGAAATAAGCAGAGTCTTTAAGCTGCAAGAGTCTGTAGTTTCAAAATAATGGCCCTTCTGAAAGCAGGGGGTAGCCATGTAGAGAGACCCTGAATCAAAAGATACATATACTGACAAAATGCTGCCGACAGTTCCATTCAGAAGCCACCACAGAAACTGGCAGCATTATGCAGTTTGTGAACTTTTACAAAACTTCCCGTCATATTCTTGGAGAACATGTCTTTTTGTGAGCATTATATGTCTATTCATGGGCATTATATATGTATTCAGGGACATTATATATCACTCTGCAGATGTGCTATGTGTTTCTGAAGGCTCTGTCTATCTGGCAGGGTCAGACGTGCTCAAGCAGAGAACTCTCTGTTATGTTACTTACCGTATCAACAGCATGTGGTAGGTAGGACAGACTTAGGCAGGTAGTCAGTGATCCCGCTGTGCAGTTTGTGACTTAGATCTGGCAAAGGAAGGGATAAGGAAATCCCAAAGCTCTGTTGAATACAGCATGAAAGACTCTTTGGGCTTTATAACTCAGGGTGGGGATGCGTCAACTCTGTGATAGATTAGCTGTATTCATTTTCCACTTAACTGAGAGATGATGGTAGTTGCTGCACAAAATTGCTGCACAAAAGAGAATCAAATCCTTGCATTAGTGGATTTATGTCTGAAGAGAGTATTAGGTTGGCTGTTTGGGAAGATGGCTCTAATTGTATCTTTTGTTTTGTGAAAGTATATGTGAAGCTAAAACCTATGAGCTCTTTTCCTTTTTCAGCTTGAGAAAGACACCAGTCACTATTTTCCTGGGTAATGCTGACAAACAGAAATGCTTTGAGATGAACTGTTCATAGGGGATAGCCCATGACACAATCATACCTGGTAGTAATTTACAGCTGCTCTCATTCCAGACTGGATATGACTTAGAAATCTAAACATAGAAAGATATTTGTTCAGTTACTGAGCTCTAGCACCAGTCACATGCTGTAGTGATTCTGTTATCTGGAAACTACATTGCTATTCTTAATGTCCAGGGGACATTACATTCCCATGATTTTCATTCTGTGAGAGAGTGAAATATCTGCTAGCTTTATACAATAATGCTTCTCTGTAGATGAGGGGCTAATGTTCTATGCTCCACTGAAACTGATTGTCAAAGGCAGCAGTGAGGGCTTGCCAGCTCTTTTTGGTAGCGTGTCATGTGGGTACTGACCTTGTGTGGCAGTGTCATTGCATCATCCTTTCTGTTAGCGCTGGGTACTAGTGACTGACTGGCTGCACAGGAATTAGCATCCCTTAGGAGGCCAAGTCACTCATGGGCTATGCAGAACACTGCCGTGGGCTCCCCTCCTCACTAGCATCCTTCTTACATGGGACCTGCCTTCTGGCATATGAAGGGAAATTGCTGCTCATTTAGATTGTGCTGGATCCTTAAATGAAGAGAATAAAATTCTGCCAGGGCTAAATTTGTTTTAACATTGAGAAGAGGGGAAATCACCATGTCTATTTTCCTGCCTGGAAAAGACATCAAACACACAGAACTTGG
Source organism: Psilopsiagon aurifrons (assembly GCA_025447955.1). Taxonomy (NCBI): domain Eukaryota; kingdom Metazoa; phylum Chordata; class Aves; order Psittaciformes; family Psittacidae; genus Psilopsiagon; species Psilopsiagon aurifrons. Next base: position 24,325 of record JAOEHY010013119.1, on the reverse strand, counting down.
TCAAAAAGGAAGCAGTCACCTCTCTAAATCAGGACAATCTCCTCATTTTCCCTTGTGCTCTCATTTATTGCTGGCTTTACTCTATCTGCTGGTTTTACTCTATCTGCTGGAAAAGAAGTTATGTGAGCATTTAAGCTTCACAGAGTTTAGTTTCTTTTGGTCTTCTAGCTTCTCTGCTTTTAGCAAAGGAAGAGGACAAATCTCCACATTGTTTTACTCACCTTTAAATCCTTCCAAGTCTTGCTAGGCCCTTAGGATGTTGACAGTCTTGTGCCATGTTGCCTCTAACCTACTAGGAGGATGCCATGATCTGGGGCTCTACAGTCTCTCTGGCATCTTGAGCTGCTTTGATGTATTTCTGGGCATGAACTCCTGGAGTGTCTTCAGCTGTTCATTGATAGCAAGAAGAGAGCCTTTCCATGTTACTGACTCATAGTCTTGTGAAGGATGAAGCTCTGTAAAACTGGTTCTTGACTTGTACAGGACCATGTGTCCCTGAAGTACCAGTTTCTGGATGTTTAGCTTACTGATCTGACACAAAAGCCCTTGTTTCAAAGCAGTTACAAGTTAAGCATGCCTACTTTGGGCTCACATTAAGACTCTATTAGGCTGAAGCATAATTTAGTACTTCGAGTAAATATTAAGTCTAGCAGATGCATCTGCTACATCTGCTGGCACACAGGGCTTTGAAGTGAGTTCAAGAAAGGTGATATATTAAATCAGCTGATATGCCTTTGAATGAACAAAGCAACTGAATGGGCTATCTGCAGAAAGTTTAACTGAGAAGTTGTTTGTGATGTGACGTCTATCAGAAATTGAGCAATTGGGGGTAATCTCTTAACCACTAGCTTTGCAAAATATTTTCTTTGCGCATGCTTTCCACAAAACATGCATCTAAGCATCGGAAGCATCTTTGAATTTCTGTCAAGCCACCCAGCAGGCATGCCACAATGTCCCATAGAAGCAAGGGGAAAGTTATGTTTTCCCAATATGCCTGTTTTCACTTTTTAGTTACAGATTCATGTAATTCCCTAACGCTGTGAAGAATTAAATACCTATGAGGATGAATAAGTGTCAAGGGGACAACTTGATGGTAATGCCAGTGAAAATGTTGTGCTCACTTGGAGTTCAGGAACATAGGAGTGATTATGAATAAGTAATGTGGGTATTACTGGGTTCCAACTCCTATATTTACATATATCATGTTGCTTATCAGAGAGCCTTCTTGCTCATTACTGGCTGCTGGTATTCATTTGCTCTCCTGACCTTAGGGTACCAAGCTACCACATGGTTTGTGAAGCGTCTGTGGATACTTACTCTGTAACTAACATGGCCTGTATGTTGGGAGCTGAGAAACTTAAGATACCTACGTAAGATAAATGAGACTAAATCTTTAAAATGTTTTTTCAGGTGGTAGTCTAGCCATTTATCTTAACAGAAGTATGCAAATGAAATATCCTAACTGAAGTATCATATCCTTGGAGATGTTTCAGTTATGTTGATGACTTCTTTTTGCTTCATTAAGGAGTAAAACCTTCTCATCTCTCTTTATTGATTAGTGTGCATTTGCCGGTGAAAAAGGTTTTCTCTAATGAATGTTCTATCTTGCTGTAACAAAAAAATGCAGAAGTCAAAATACAATCAGCAAAAATGCAAACAGCTAGAGGGTATAAACCCATGTACCTCCTTGTTTGCTCTTGACTGGGACTGGATGCTCTGGTGATACTCTACTTGGGACGAAAATGGATTTGAGCAAATCACTTTTGTCAGCTTTATTCTGAGGACATTCTCACAAGGTATAGCTATCTTCTGCTTTCCTCCATACATTGAAGCTAAGCAGTACTGCCATGTTTACACATATATTAGTCTGATGGGCCTAACTTTTCAGTCATTGCTCTATGAAATATACGTGATGAAACCCAGCAGCAGTTAGAAGTAATTACCTATGGCTTGTGAATGGAGCTGTGTTACAAGTGACAGTGGGAATATTCCTGAAGTATTCTTACTTTCATCAAGTCAGTGTAAGATTAAATGAAATAAACCACATGATCCAATGATAGTTTAATAGATGCTCTAATTTATGATAGCCAATTTATTAAAATAGTAATTGTAATGCATTAGCTGCAAAGATACTATTTTGGGGAAGAATAGGTGTTCCATACTCAGTTGTAATTATTAGAGAAAGATAATAACCACACTGTCTGAAAGATGGCACTCCAAAAAAGGAAGAGGAATATGTGGAATTCTCTACTTGGAGTCTTAGTTTCTTTTGGTCTATCTTTCTAAACTCCTCCATCTGATTACAGCAGCAGCTACCATTTCAAAATAAAAAAAACAACGTAGAATTTAATTTCTTATGCCTGAGTGTTCCAGCAGATGTTTTCACAAACGTTTGAAAATGCAGTGTGGACATGTTCTGGAAATGGATATTTAGTAGCATTAGCTCAACAATTTGAGTGCTTACATACTATGCCATTACTTTGCTGTTCTCAAATTGTTAGAAAATCTGGGTTTATGGTGGTAGGCAAATTTCTAAATATTTTCACACATACAGTAGAGTTCCTGTACATATAATCTTTGTTTATAAATAAGGTTTTACCCTGGTTTTGATAACATAGGAAAATTGCTACTTGTAACATCCGCTCTCTACCTATGCACAGTAGCTCATTTATATTTGGTTTTGACTTATACAAACAATAGTTCTTAAAATTTAGAAAATTACTTGTGAAAACCATCCACTAACATAGCATTAATTTTAAAACGGAAATGGCTTAATTGTTTGTCTTAATTATTTTTTCAGTAGTAAAGGGAATGAATTCATTTGGCATATTAGACTTCAGTTCTGCAAGCACTTTGGTTTTCAGCCTGTGAATACTTGTGATGCATGATGACTTCTTTTTGTTCTGCATAGGAAACTGTTTGCAACCCTTAGGCCTGATTGTCCTCTCTAGTGTCTCAGATGAAGGCCGCAGAAAGTTTGCTCAGGGAGAGCTGCTGAGATGAACCTTTGTTTTCCATCACAAGTTTATTTTTTTTCTGCAGATATGGTCTATTGGAAAGATTAAGAAGCCATTTGCAGATTTCTGAGGTACCAGTCACTCTTTCATAAGAAAGGTTTCTCTCAGACATTATTATCGGAAAGTCTCCTTGCAATTACATGGTAACACATTAGCTGTTTGAATGATGCACAAAGTAGAATTCACCTAGAAGCAAAATTGTTGTTTCCAAATGCAAAGGATTTTCAAAACATAGCATTGCAGAAAAAAAAAATCCCATGAGTCCACAAGCCTGCATTTCTTGCTGGGGCTAATGCAAGGGGAAGTTTTATGCAGAACCCCAAGACACTTCAGTAATAAATGGCAATTTCTAGGCATCCACAATCAGGGTGCTCTGTTTGTGGGGCTGATCTTGAAAATTGGGACTCAAATTGGTGAATGCTAATTATCATAAATATTTCATAGAAATACTGTAGTTGTTAACTGTTTGGGTGTTTTTTTAATATCATAAAAATCATAATCATAATTAAGACCGCTCATTTTATGGTTTATTACCATATTCTTATGTTCTTCAGTTTGTATGTAATAGACCAAGTTTGCAAGTTGATGAATAGGGAGTTGTACATCCAGTACAGAACCTTTGTGCAACTCTCTAAATTAAAGTTTTAATAAGGTGGACATAAAAATTTGGTAAAGCCATTACCACTGTTCTGCCAGGGACGTCCAGTCAGTTGCTGGTGTGTGTGGGAAGACAGAGCTCTGACAAGGGGCCCCCTGCAGCCTCTAACTGCTTCTACCAAAGCAGGCATTGTTTTTGTCTGTGGTTAGAGAACCAGTTTTAGGGCTCATGAAAGGTCATAGGGTGGTTTTAGTAAGAAAAGGAGACTGAAACTACAGTGTAGTGATGAAGGAGGAGGCTTGATGGCAGATATAATTTTCAAACTGTTCCCTGGTGCTCATCTCTATTAACTACTACTTCTTTCAGCTTTTCACAGCTTTTTATAACACTGGGGGACTGTTTCACCTGCTTTCAGGTTGAAGTAAGGCTCTACTTGTATTGTCTGCACTGTTCTTTCATGAAGCATGGAAAGGACTCTCCACTCTGAGTTTTCAAGCTTAACCATTTAGAGGCACCTAGCACCTCACATTTTTTTTGTTTTCTACTTCCTTGGTAAGCTTGTCAGAGATTGGGTGATTGAGTAAGATTCAGTCTCAGAGAATATTGATTTCACAGGAGCCTACTGTAGGGAAAAAAGAGAAAAAAAGAACATGCAAGTGTTATAACAGGAGTTATTCAGTTTCTGAGGCATGAAAGATAGAAGTAAAGATGGAGGGCTTTGCTGAGGTGCCATCCTTTTTCCCAGAATGGGAAGAGCTTGGACAATATATTATTTGAAACACTAAATTCTATATGCTTTGAAGACTTGATGCAATGAGTCCCTCTGTACTTTTCAGTAACATTGGTGTGAACGTTTGCTGTTGAAGACGGTCTGAAAAGTGGTTTGGTTAGCAAGCCACTGTGCAGGGTCCTCCGACAGATGACAGGCATTGGTACAATGGGAACCAAAGATGTGAGAAGGTCAGCGCAATAACTAAGTATGTAGCTACACAGAAAGTCTTCATGTGAGGGAGTGTCGAACTGATCTATATAAGCATGAGGCCAACAAATGTATTGTCTAGATAGTTAAGGATAGCCCAGCAAACTATGAATGAAGTCCAACCTGCTGGAAGGTGAAAACCAGCAGAAAGGCTATTTTGCTTTAACTTTTCTGTCTCACTTCTGTCCCATACCCAACTTCACAGTAGAAAAGTGAAGTTTGCAGGGACTTTTTAGACCATTAGAGGTTGGTGGGGTCCTGTCTCTTTTTCATTTCTGGTGTTTGTGTTTTTCTGAGAGCTACATGTTTAGCAATGCAATGCTAAGGTTAGTCTGACATAAGAAAGCTTAGAAATCTTTCCATAGCTGAAATGCTGTGATTTGTATTTGAGGAAATGCCTGATACAGTGCTGTGCTCAGCCTTTCTTCTATGACAGGTGATCCAATCCTTTAATCATCTTTGTGGCTCTTTTCTATACTCACTCCAGTAAGTCCATGTTGTTCCTGCACTGAGGATCTCAGCACTGGACCCAGCACATAAGATGTGTCTCAGCTCACCAGTGAGGTAGAGAGGAAGTATGGAGCCCAGGGTGTGAATATTTTCTCATTTCCAGAAGAAACAGTGATACTGAACCACTGATCCACTACCTGCCAGTGACTGAAATATTTTCATCACTACAATGAAGTAATGCTTTAAAAGCTTTTGTGCTCTGATACTGCTCCAGGTGCATACAGCTATGCAAGCCTGCGTATGGATGGTTGTTGGTAAAAGTATTTTAATGAAGTGAATGTTGTGAGCTTGTACTGGAAAGTGTACTAAAAGTAGAAAGCTGGTTTCCTGCCTCTGTTTATACACAGTAAGGCATGAATGCAGGCCATGTCACTGTGTAGCAGCTGCATCTTTTGTTTTATCTCAGACTCCTCTGTGTGGTAGGGAAGCCAGTGATTTTGATTTTTGCTTTCCTGTGCTGAGTACATGCTAGTGAAAACTTCAGGAAATTAATGGAGTTGCAGGGATGTGAATCAGTGCATCAGATTTCTCCTCTGGCCCTCATTTCTCACTGAAATCATCCTCCAAGACCTATTGCTGTCAGCACTGTAGGACTGAGGGGCTACAGTCAGCCTACCTTAATTTCTTAAATTAAGTCTAAGCACTCATACCTAAGTATAAGGCTATCTCAAAGAGAGGGACATCAAAGTCAGTTTTGGATTCACCAGAACATAGCAGTCCAGCTTCAATAATGAGGTCAGATGTCTGAAAGAAAATGATTGCCAAGTAGATGTTTACTAAGTCTGCCCTGCTGAGAACGTGTGAGTTGAGTCCAGTATTTACATGCGAAACAGGTCTTGACTCCGTTGACAGCGTTTTGACGCTTCTGGTGCAAAGCCTGAATATGCAGCTAATAAAATTTGCAATCATATAATGAAGTAATGAAGAGCCATATTTTGAAAGCAGGTTTTCAGTGCTTTGAACCCTGAAAGCATATAGAATAAAGCCACTTCTGAAAAAATGAGGGAGCACTTGTCTGTTGTTTCTATCATTAGGGTATATTTGAATCATTTTCAGCCTTGCTTCTCAAACATTATGGGCTTTAACACCTCCTTATAGATCTGAAGTTATTTAAAAGGTTTTGTGTTTTATCAAAATAGAATATACACAGCAGCCATGTGCACATAACCATACCCAAGTGACAATGAAGAGTAACCTGCTGGTGTTCCTCAGTGTCTATGAAATACAGAACCCTGAGATCATGGGACAGTAGCATTTCCTCAAAGCAAAGCATGAGTAGCTGCTGGCTTCCTGGATGCTTCCAACAGGGGATGCTCACTTGGGGAATATTAAAAGGGATGAGCGTGTGGTTTGGACCCAACAAATTGTGGTTGACTTTTCATAGGTGTTTTGAAAAGCTAATTATTGTTTGGAAACCTACTCTGGATGTTGCTGTAGTCATGAGAAATCAAGGGAAAACCATGAAGAAATAGGAAAATTAAGTTGAAGTGAATGAGAGCTTAGGATAACAACGAATTTTACAGAGAAGCAAAGTTTTCAGCTCATATTTTGCCTTATTGTCAAAAGAGAGAGGATATTTTTTCGAAGGTAGTGAAAGATTAAAAAAGCCACTAAACACAATTGGGATGGCTTGAAAAATGGTAAATACTTCAGAAAGAAGCAAGAAAACTGTGTGGACATTGGCAGTACTGGCAGGGGTAAGGCAAGGATCAGAGATGTACTGGGATACTCTGTGTGGTGTGAGCCTTAAAGTAAGAGCCTGTTAGCAGGAAGTGTGGGAGCTGGAGGAGTGGATCACAGCAGTCAGGATGATGATTGTGAAGAATGGTCTTAGTAACAGGGGTAAAAAAGAGGCCTGAGGTGACTGATGTCAAAAGCCGGAAGGAATTCTGGGAACTGGCACAAGAGCTAGTACAAAGCAAGAGGGAGAGAGTTGAAGGTGCAGATAGTCACCAGATGCAAAGCTGTAGGAACACAGTGAAGGCAGTGTTGGTCCAACTTCAAAATGATGCTGTGTCTGCATACACAGTCAACCTTTCAAATAAAAAGCTCAGGAAGACAGTGATGGTATGTACAAAGCAACAGAGAGACTGCAGCAGAGTCCAGGTGAGTTCACCAAAGGCTGGTAGGATGGGAAGAGAATTCAGTTGTACTCTTGTAATAACAACTCCAGTATTGCTAATGTGAAAGAGAGGCACTCCTTAAAATCAGGAGACATTATGTTAATAAAATGGAATTTATGTTAAATAATTGAACATATTAAAGACCACGATGCATCGCTGTTCCACAGTGTTAGGGCTGTAATAGTTCATCAGAAATACAGATGAGGAGCCTCACAGCACTACTGTGACAGTTAAATATTGCTCCTATTATAAGTGGAACAAGGAAATTACAGGAGGGAGCGTCGCACCTCAGCTGAGCAGGGCACTTGGAAAATGCACAAATGGTGAAGTAGACTCATTGACTTCAACAACACTGCTTTTTCTTAAAGTTACATAGGGACATAAGTGCAGTGTTGAATTGAGAGCCCAAGGGTAGGGATTAGAACTTGTGTTTTCTTGGCTTTGTGCCTGAGCAAAATTGGTTATGCCACACCGATCCTGAAACACAACTTCTGTTTATATTATTTGCAGAATGCTGTGGGGAAATGAAAGCTGGTAAGGCATAATTTTATTTGTGTGCTTCGAAAATTTTATATTATTATGTATTTCTTGTTGCACTGTAATGAAGCTCTGATTTCCATATTAAAATTAATAAAATGGAAATAACATGAATGCAATATTCCTTCTGAATGCACATTGACTAGAGAATATTTTCATAATATTCCACAGGCATATTTATGACAACCTATTTCACTGTATCTTAAGAAGGCTGCAGGTCCATAGGAACTTTAATCATTCATAGTTTGCTTACCCAATTACAACAGAATTCACACACAATCCATGTTTGAATACTGCTTTTAAACTGAGCAGTAATAAATAAATTCCATTGTAACGATGTATAAGCATTTTTAGACTGTTGCCAGCATATACTGGTGTGTTTATGAAAACAATGGCACTTACTGGAGAGAAATAACCTGCTAAAGTAGAGCTTGTATTTAATAACTAACAGTCTTTGTTTTATCATGGATATCAGCCAGAGAACAAGAGCATCACAGCTTCGATCTGGGTTCGGGTAAGTATGTCAAATTCATTCTGCTGTGTTGTTATTACTTGGACCTCTTAATTTAGCAAGACTGAGTAGTTTACAGTAAATAATGTCGGTGCTCTGTAGGACTTGGCAAATGTGTTGTGCATTCAGAAGCATGGTGGGTTTGAAAAGTTATGGTTGTCTGTAATCACCGGTTGTTCCTGATGAATGTGGTGATCCTGGGTTGCTCCTTACATCCCTAAAAAGGTATCATAACCTACATCACAGTAGCGGTAGAGTAGTATTCTAGAGACCCCTCTGCTCAATGTCTGATTGCATAGGAAGCAGATCAGCAGGAGGAACGTGAGTACCTGTACAGCACTTGGACTGCACTTTCCCTACACCAAGCCTTTGTGCAGTCTCTATTCTTTCCTCATTTCCCCACTCAAAATGATGGAGTTGCTAGAGGGGAGAGTACTTCACCGCAGGAGCAGAAGAGACAGAGTTTGGGTGTAATTTTTCCAGGGCTCCTTGTTTGTCACCAGCCCACGGACTTAGGACATACCCCTTATGTTTGCCCAAATAACTGTTATTTAGGATGGAGAAATGACCTGAGAGGCCCACAGATAAAAAACTATTTCTCAGGTCATCATCATAACAATTCTCCTTGCCATCTCTCTGAAACTTCTACCTATGGGATGGGGAAATAAGCATCAGATGCAAAAAGGTGTTTTGTAAAAGCTTTTTCCCTTGTCACTCTTGCCAAGCTGCCTCCCATGGGATTTATGACTTTAGAAGCACTGAGACAAGTGAATCATTGTTTCAGTAAATTTAATTTCAGAGTGCCAAAAGGCTGTCATATATGTCAACCTTTGGTTTTGTTTTGTGGCTGTCTACTACCGGACATGAAAAAATGAAAGCATCAATGGCAACAATTTGAATATTTCACTAAACAATACAGCAGCCTTCTTTGCAAGCTGTTATCACTGACATTCACAGCATGGGCAGTATGTGCTGGTATGTGGTGACATTTCCTGCCAAAGCTGTTGTGAATACTCTTAATGAAGAAACATAGCTGGGAGATGTTCTTCCTGCTCTGGTTCCATGAATCCAGAAAACGTCAGATGAACAGAGGAATTGCTTGTTCTCTGTGTCATTGAATAAAGTTTCATCACTTTTCTTCAACTTATTTGTGATCTTTAATGTGACCTTTCATGTCAAAGGCATATTTTTCCCCACAGATTTTCTGGAGAGGAAGCTGTATTTTAGAGTATATATTAGCTAAAATAGAATACCATAGAGTCTATTTGAATACCATATATTGTACTCTATATTCTGCTCTACTCTATGGTAGAATAACATATATTCTACTCTTATATAAGTATTTCAATTATTTATAATAAAAAACCCCATAGTGTAATACTGCAATACTGTAGTAAAATGCATGTAATGATTTTCAATGTTTTAGTAGTAGGACAACATTCTGATGAAGGTACTTCCGTGGCTGGTCCATAATCCTTCAAAAGCACAAAAATAAATGTGCTTCTAGACTCTCACACCCAGGCAATCTCATTGATCAGAAATCACAGTGCCTCTATTTGTGTTTCTTCACTTTTCAGTTCATTGTGCTTTGTCATCAAGAATATTTTCAGTAATGAAATCATTACAGGTCTATTCCCTTTTAGAACTCAAAATAAACATCAACTATAATTATATGAACTCAAGGATTCAGTTAGTTGCTCAGAATAATTAAAGTACATTAAATAATTGCAGATTTTCATCTTATTTTCAGAAGAAGTGATTTGATGTTAGCTGGGAAGACAGCATCTCCAAATAGTTTAACTAATCAGATATAATAAGCTGTATATTTCTCATGTTGTTTTGGTTTATGGCAGTAAAAAAGGTATGTGGGAGGTTATGCCAAGACATTGAAACCTTCAATAGGCACCCTAGTTGCTATTCTGAACTGCCGGCCTGTGTGGAAATATGTTAGACCTTCTCAGCATAACAGTGTGCAGTTTATTACTGATTTATGGCAGGGAGAAAAAGAATCATATTAAAGGTATTGTGAGACATTATCCCATTTGCCTTCAGAGTCAAACTTTACCTTTCAGTGGACTGCTAGAAAAAGGTGTGTATCTGATTGATTTCTTGCCCATATCATAGAATAAAATTCACTTGCATGTGAAACATAATATTTTGATATTGCAGCACTCTCAGGTATATGGAGGCACACTAGGCCCTTTAATGCCACTGTTGCTTTCTGTGCAGATTGTTCTAGGTACAGATGATCTTTTCCTTTTATTTCCTGCAGGCAGAAAGTAAGGCAGGATGGGTTTCCTTTTGCTACCTGTTATTCGGGAGGGGAAATTAGCTCAAGTGCACTGTACTGTCTATTTGATGGTTACTTGAAAGGGAAAACACAGTAACAGAGCACTGATACTGAGGTGACTCAGAACTAGAAATGTTCCTTTTGCTTCTCTGCACAGCTCTCAAAAGCACTGTCAGTCGCTATGGGGAACTATAAAAGGCCATAGCAACACCATGAGAAAATGTTGTATACTGCAGCTTTGATGGGAGCTTTTTGTTCCTCTTGGTTTGGCTTTTGTGTCACACTGGAAGAGTGGTGAGGTCTGTGATTTTTGATGCTGTTGTATGGCATGGATGAATACTTTCCTCTTTATCCAAATGTGTTTTGCAGCAATTACAGCATTGCAGAGATGTGTGAGCATCCGAGTGCTGAATTAAATACCTGTTCCGGGGAAGACCTGTGGATTTCAATGCTAACAGTCATGTGGGCATTAGAATAAGTACACTACATTTCTGCTTACAATAAAAGTGGGAAATACTTATGGCTTGTAATGATAGATTATTGGTAATTAGGGGATGATGTTTTTTGTAGATAATTTCAGGTGGAGTTTATCTCACCCCACTCCAGAGGTCTACCTCTGAGATCATCACCCAGAACTTCTTACAACTATTGTGGAGAAACAGGCACTTAAGGAAAATATTTTGTTGCGCATTTTAGTTTTGGGATGAAAGAAATAGTTTTCTAGAGATGCCTGCTTCTCTCCATTGACTATAGAAGGAGCCGAGGGGATCACCTGCACAGCGCTTATCTTCTGGTTGCCTAAATTAGGGCATAGCAACTCCATTGTGGCAGCAGTACTCTCCAAATTTATTATCTCAAGAGCAGGGAATCATCCTTCCCCCACCTTCTTGGCTTTTTAGTGATAGTTATCTTGTGCCCCTCCATTTTGGAGCATGACAAGCAAAGCAGGGTGATACTCCTATCTCTACATCCTCATTTTGACCCTGCCTTGGGGAGCTGTGCATCTTTCCCAGCTGAGGCCAGAGTATGCCTCAGCACCAGGTTAAAGCCACTGGCCTTTTCCAGATTAACTGGGGACTCTCTTTCTTGTCCTGTTACATGGTGTCCTCATCAGCTGCTGGTTTTCAATCTCATTCTTCACACCTATATATCATTGGCGCTTTTTCAGCAACGGAGCTTCCAAAGGAAAGGTTAACAGCATTGCTAGTTCCTCTGCCAGTAGCCCACCTACCGTCATTATGGCACTTCCATAGGCTGGGGTGAGTGCTTTAGACTGGAGAATTGTTGTACAAAGAGAGGGCAGGTTTGTCATGGGGGCTGATGGCAAGCAAGGGCTGCCTTGCTCAGCCCCCTAATAAGGGAGTTTTCTTCTGGAGGTGGAGTTCTAGGCACTTGTGAGACACTTGATTGAGAAGTGAGCCATCTCCAAGATCAGTTGTTCCCCAGATAAGGAAGAAGGTCTTAGATGGCAACACCTGTATTTCTATTTAACTCTAGATTTAAGTACCTGGGCTTCTTTTTGCAAATGCTTTGTGCTGAGTGCTTTTCTCCATTTACAAATACAGTGGGATCAAATAGATGCAAACCATGGGGCAAGCTTTTTGATGTTCAAACCCTTGTCTTCAAGATCCCTGAGTACAGAGGATTTTTTAAACCTAGCAGAGACTGGTTGGCATAAATGAAACTGGGCAACTACGCATAAATATTCTACCTGCATGAAATTCAAGTGCAAAACATCATGCAGTGAGTTTTGGGGAGAATTTTTTAGCAGTCATTAACTTTGTTTTCAGAATTATGTTTGGCGCTGATTCAGAGTCACAAGAATCATGGAAATCTTTGTATTGAGTGACAGGAATGATAGATCTTTCTAATTGCAATAAAATGTTACAGGCCTAGCATCAAGGAATCGGAATGAAGTTTAATTAGTATTGTGTTCTATGAATGCTCTGAAGCAGGTCATTAAACTTTATTATGCACTATGGTTATTTTCATCAGTCAGCAGAAAATGCCTCAGTGTTATCCTGAAAAAAATATCTTGGGGTATATATAACATTTATATAGATTCTTAAGTCACTTTATAATCTGTCACATTTATGCTGCCATGCTATTATTCTAAGTCTTGAGGTGCTTAAAATCCAGTTATGCTGCTTTCTGCTTTTTGTGAAAAAAAGCCTAGGATACCTGGGCTCTGATTTCTACTTCTAGGTCACTGTGGAACTTCACATCACTACTTATTGCTAGTGTTTATTTTCTTTATTTCCATACTACAGTTGCACTGAGTTGCATTTGTCTTAATAGGCTATGTAGCATATACAAATTTTGCTGAGGGAGGTTTGGCTTTTTTGACTGCGAAGCATGTGTAGTATGCAATAATTCCTCACTGTTGTACAGCAGTGCTTTGTATGAATTTTTGCTTCTGTTCAAATGGAAAAATACCTTAATGATACTCTGCTAGAAAAGCTTTCAGACAATTTTCTTACAGAGAGCTGGATAAAGCCACGTGCTGTGCTACATCTAAACGATATCTGGTTTAAAATTTATGTTTCTTTATAGCAAACTGCCCAGGTACAAGTAAGTCATCTGTTTTAGCAACTGTTGAGGCTTAGATTCGATGCTTTTATTCCATACTCCATTATAGATTGTGAACGCTTATCTTATCTCACTGATCAAACAAAAAGCTATAGGAAAAAATATTGGTTTGCTTCTAAGAGCCTCATTCTTAGCTTGTTTTCCTGAAAAGGGAGAGAGTTGTGGAGATAGTTGTGGAGATAGCTGCAGCAGTGTTTCAAAATCCTTTTTCTCTCTCTCTCTGGAAATTTTGGATGATTTTTTTTAGACTTTCATTGAAATGATGTTTCCTGACTCATACAGGTTTTTTTTTTTTTGTTTGTTTTTCTGTTAGCATGTATTAAAATGTTAGCATGTATTAAAACTGGAAGGAAAAAAAGAGGAAAAAAAAAAAGGGTACAGATAAGCAGCTGTAAAATCTTGAAAGTATGAAACTACTGACTGAGATTTTGTGACCTCAAGTAATAATTGTAACATCTGATTTTTAAATAGCACATACCTTCCTCTTCTGTCTGAAAACCTTCCAAGATTACCTTCCAAAACATGACCTAGGTGGTTTACTTTGTTGTCAGATTTCTGTAGGTTCTGTAAAGAGGACTTCTACTGACTTACAGTAGAAGTGTTACCCTAGAAGAGAAAATTCCTGTATAAACTGTTCTGTGTGCCACGGCATAACACCCCTCCATTTCTGTGGCCATGTCCCAGGGTGACACTGGAATGCTGGGCACAGTACTGACACTGTGAACTGTGGGAACACCAGGTATGACAGCTACCAGGAAGAAATCTCAAACAGCAGAGATGACATGATACATCAGTAAGTGTTACAAAACTAGAAAACTTGGGCAAAAGAAGATTTCTTGTCTCTGTATGTACAGGGATGTCCTTTTTTGAACATTAAAATAGGTTGCTTTCAGAGCTAACACTGCTAGGACTTGTTAATGCAAAAGAAGCTGCCATATAATAAGCATCTTTGGCATGAGCCTCTGTGCAGTTTAGGCCATTGGTGGAATTTAAAGGAATCGATTTCACCAGCCTACAACAGAAAGAACTTTGGATTAATGGTAATATAAATGCTTGATAGGGAAACAGCTGGGAAATGAGAAGGGACTCTATTGGTGGGGGTAAGCCCTAATAACAGTGGCATTATCTGTGTACTCCCAGCTTTTGCTGTTCTTGAGGACAAGGTGGTTGGTTGCTAAGCAATGGCAGTGTTGGACAGGCAGATTCAGAAGCTGTTAGGTCTGCTTGAAGTGGGAATTTCGCTGTTCAAACTTCCAAGGAAATGACGGGCAGCTGAGTGAGTCCAGCAGTGAACCTCCCAGTGTTCTACCTGGTAGAAATCTGACAAGCCCTTAATATCTGACTTCGCTGGGTGGTATGTCCTTTCTAGGTAATGACAATCTGCTCCGGATATATCTGATTGTGCTCAGTTGCCCAAGCTGGGGTATGGAGCAGGGACTCCATCAGTGTTTGAAAGGGACCACATCAGTGTTTGCCTGCCTGTTACTATAGATAATTTGCTAGCTCTCAGTTTTGTCCAGTAAACACAGGCTCCTCTAAAGATCACTTCTTCCATATGGAAGACAGAAGGCTGTATGAGTTGCATGATTTGTATAACTGTCATCATTAGGTGGACTGTCTGACCTACACCTCACCAGGGTGCACATTTACAGCTGCTGCACAATAAACTTCAAGAAACAAGTCTAGCAGGACAGTCCTTATGGTATTTTGTCCAGCAATGAAACATAATGCGCTTGGCATTTAGAAATATGTAACTAGTTATGGATGTAAAAACAGCTTCTGAAGCATGGTTCATCCCAGAAGTGTGAACTAAAATGCAAGATGGGGGGAGAGAGAGAGGACCAAAAAGTGCTCAGTGTAGGGAAAGAAAAAATTAAATCCTAGAAAGCCAAATAAGCTTAGATGACAAAAGAATTAACTCAAAGAAACAAGTTTACTCAAAAAAATTTTGGAGTATACCAATGCAAAACAAGTAAGCACAAAAAGGTGTTATATAGAGGAAGCTGGAGCAAAAGTGAAGCAGTTAGAAGGTGGTGGCAGAGCCAGATTTCTAGAAAACAGAGATAAAACTTAATGACTATACACAAAGTAAAAAAAAAATGATGGTTATAATAAACAGAGATGGAGCTGCAAAAATGATGAAGATTCATTGGAAAACTCAGACAATGAAAACTCTGACCTGATATACAGAAGGGAACACACAGTTCAGGCTGAGTCTCTGTTTAAAGGAGAATATGAAAGGACAACATAAGCAGATGAAGATAACATCAGAAATGCCAGAGGTACAAAATGAGATATAACTCCCAAGAGTCATCAGAAATATGCTGGTAGCGACTGAAAGACACCAAGAATTGGTCTGTTGCACAGCAAGAAAGAGACAGCTATTAATTGACAAAACTGAAGTCTCCAAAGTATTATGTAGCTTTTTGTTTATCTTTATTGAAAGTGTCAGCTCTGATCAGAGAGAATCGAAGTGTGTGAACCCAGAGCTCTTAGTCTGATTGCACTCTGCACATAGTTGCAGACATTTTGTGCCACTCATGTAAATCTAAATGAGTCTAAATAACTTTCTAGTGCTATAGAAAGTTGACATCCAGCATACAACATGCACAATGAGATGTTTACAGGAGCTTACATGCTCTGAATTTGTCAATATCTCGTGTTAAGAAGGACTTTAGAAAGCTGAAGAAGCAGCCTTTGTTTTGCTCAGGTTAAATTGGTCATGTATTGGAAAGATAATGAAGATCTCTGAAAACAAAGTTGACCCGTATTTAGCTGGAAAGGCCATATAATTGCTGTACAGCGTATGTAGAGTGTACTTCACCGGTCTGCATAATGTTTTAGTGCTAGCAATTTGGTATCTATTTGATATGCAAAATGTTGTACTAAAGCCTTGGCACTCAGGGGTATCTCTGCTGTAGAACAGGAAAAAAAATCCACAGCAATTTAATTTCATCAGCTTCCTCAATCACTTCAAGCAATTAGTTTTGAAAATTTTACCTGAAATCTGCATAAAACACATCCTTTCCTCTAATCCATTTTCCAAGTGGCAGATTTATTTCTTACTTCACACTGCTGAAGGTGAGGAACAGAAGGGGAGAGTTTGCTTGGGCTGCAGCAGGCTCCAAGAAGAGCAAGCTGTCAATATAGTGGGAACAAGAGATTAGTTGATACCTGCTAGTGAAAGGAGGTCTTTCATAAACAGAATGCTCTGAAAATGCATGGTTGTTACATTTTTAGGTCTGGAATTGGTAGACAAGGAGAAAACTGGTGAGAAAATTGAGGTAGGCCTGGCACTCTGGGAGTGCTTGGATGGGCAAAGTAGTTGAGAGAATAAGAACAGAGCTTGTTTGCATGCACTTAGCTTCTGTGACTGAATTTCATGTGAATGTAGGATAAATATTCAATGGTGTGGCTCACAGTCTGGCTTTTGCTGCTTTTCACCACTGTTTGGAGTACCAGAGTCTACCCTGCATGGGCAAACCTCAGTATCCAAACCCAGGACTTTAAATAATCTAGAGTTTTTTTATACATAGCCCAAAGACGTGTAAGAGACCCCTTCTTGGAATTAACAGTCTGAGTAGTATCCATTGTGACTCCAAGGATGGTGTTATCTTAGGATCATGAAAAAATGTATTTATTCAATTTCCTACTGGGGTATGAATTCAAAAGAATCCCACTGTGAAGCAGACTGGATTGCCTCTCTGGTTTTCAAAGTGTCTAAGAAAATCAAGTGGTGCAGTGGGAAGGATTGGTTAGGCTGAAAGTTCTCTTATGTGTCCCTAATGAATAGAGTTGCTTTTATTTTGAACTCTTGTACTGATTGTTTATGTTAGGGATGTCTAAACCAATTATTTTATGATGTGTCAGTACATTTAGAGTAGCTACAAGTGTTCTAAAACTAAACTAACAGTCTCTGATATTCCCAAGTCTATTAACCCACTTGAATGTCTTAATATAAAATAGCATAATTGTTTGCAGTTGCTTTTCTCCTTACTCACCTAATTAGGAACTGAAAAAATTGTTACACTTTGGAAAATATAGGGTAATTCTCATTATCAGATGAATTAATTTGTCCTTGTTTGGGTCAGTTATTCATTGTTTCATTCTTTGGACTGCGGCCTTGATGTTTCAGTATCTCTGTACACCTGAACGTGTACTTATGCTGACTAGTAATGAAGGAAGAGAAGAAAGAAGAAGCATCCCTGATCTGAATGGGAGATGCTGGAGCTGTGCATGCACAGTCGTGCAGCGCTGACAATGATATGCAGTACTGGAGTGCCTATGAAGTCATCTCATGAAGGAAGAGAAGAAAGAAGAAGCATCCCTGATCTGAATGGGAGATGCTGGAGCTGTGCATGCACAGTCGTGCAGCGCTGACAATGATATGCAGTACTGGAGTGCCTATGAAGTCATCTCATCCCATGGCAAGAGAGGGTATAAGATCTCCTTTATCCTTCCAAGAAATCTCATGCTAGGCAGGTACTAATGCAAGAGCAGTTATTTTCTGCTTCACACTGGAGTAGATTCAAAATTCAGGGCTTGTACTGTAGCACCCATGAAGGGGAGATCCTGTGGTTAGACCTAGCAGCTGGGAGACTTAACTTCACCTTTCTGTTCTTCCCCAGTGCCTGATGTGATCTTGTTAGAATTCTTAGTGCCAGATTCCCAGAAGCTATTTAGGCAAAATCCTGTGGGTTTCAGTTCTGTTGAAACTGGGAAAATGTCCTTAGGTTTTGTGCCAGAGGACAGCAAAAAATGGGGATAACCTGCTCCCATTTATGGGCGTATGGATGAAAGTGTTGCAGTCCAGTTCTACAGAAATTGTAATGGAGGTGGGTTAAAAACGTGCTTGTCCTATCACAACAGTTTCTGATGAAAAGTCTTTCCCTCAAAACACCATCTGAAGGAACTCAGTGCCCTGTGTCATGCATGCCCTTGATTACTTGTTAGCTTGCATTTGCTTTTCTCATACTCCAGTACAGGTGTTTCTACAGGCTAGATGTGTCTTGATATGGCTGTCTAGGCATTCAGGGAGTGATGTTAACATATATGACAATTATATTCTTCTGTTAACAGTTTTCTGATTTCATACTGGAAGTTTCAAGTGTTCCCGGATAACACAATTCAAATTACCTTTGAGGCAAGTTTACCTGGTTTTAATTTTTGGCACATTTGACCAGCACAATGTTTTAAAGGCAACAAAACAGTGTATGAAAAAAGCCATATGCATGGGTGCAACTTTGAAAAGCTCAGGTTAAAAAGAAAAAAAAAAAAAAAAAAGATGGAATTAATTATAAAGCCTTTGAACATCTTTGCTTTCTTTGTTTTAAGGTTGAATATTAAATGACTAATTGGAGGGGGGAATATAATGTCACTTCTGCTACATGTGCCTGGAAGTTTTCTGTCTGCATATAGGAAAGATTAGAAGAGTTTTTCAGACAAACCAGAAGTTGGAAGTGATAAAGACTGCCTTTTGATTTTTTTGGGTTTTTTTTTTTTTAAACAAACAAACGAACATGGATTCTTCCCATCCACTTTTTTCCCTCTTTAGATTTTATTTTATTTTACTAAGTGTGAACCAAAATTTCAGTCTATATTGCTGCCCAAAGCAGCTTTTCAGCATAGGTCCCATTTCCTGCTAAAGTAGGAGAATTTTCCCATTCACACCATGAGCTACATCTCATCTCTTTAACTACCTGAAAGTCTAGTACCTCCTCATATTTTGGAATAAGTCATTGTGAGCTACAAGCTATGGGATGCCAGGGTCCTTTTGGAGAAAATGATTAAGTAACTATACAGAGACATTTAAAGCTTCCACACTGGGATTTGGGATAGTGAGAACAGAAAATCTATTTTTGTTTTAACTTCATAATAGCAACATGGGGTTTTTTTGGTGTCTCCAAATGTTATGATAACAGCAGGTGAAAACCAAAATTTTGAATTTGCAGTAACTTCAGAACCATTTAGCAAAAGCAAATAGAATTTTATGTCCAAATGATTTCTGGGCAGCAGTGAAGGCAGAAGGAAGATAATTTCCATAAAAACCCCTAGACTTAAAATCTGAAAAATTTGGGTTGAAAAATGCTGTTCTATGCCTCACAGAACTGTAGCTCCAGTGCATCCTGCTTTCATTATTTCCCATAAGCTAACTTCCCAATTAAGAGATAGTAATATGATACATCACAGATTTTCTTTCTTGAGACCAGAGCCATAAATCATGAAAGGGTGTAATGTATTATATAGCATGTAGTTACCAATGGAAGGCTAAAACCACATAGCTACTTTCACAAGAGAATGAATAAAACATACAAAGATTAATATTTCACTTTTCTACCAAAATGTGAAAACCACACTAATTTAATCAACCATTTTATTTTGTCATGTTTTGCTTACCTACCAACTTAGTTTGGGTATAATTTTTTCCACAGTTCGTACATTTCAGTCTTGAAAGTGCTGATGCTCACCTGGAAAAACTATATTGCTGAAAGCAAATGTAAATTTCCTCTGGAATTAAACTGACAAATATATGGGTAATACTGTAACATAAACTCCGGACAACTGTAGTTTAAGTATATTTAAGTAATTGGAATCTGAGATATTTGGATTATCCTAACAAAAATAAAGTCCAGTGAGAGAAACTCAAGAAAAAAGCTTTTACAGAAATATTTATTAAGGATTTTAGTTATTAGTAACAGTCTTACTTGCAAACTGAATATTTGGTCTGCTTTGTTTTTCCAGAGAATGTTGTGGGACATTATATGTGTGAAGAAAAGGGTTTGAACTGATTAAGACTATTTTATCAGATCGTCACTTGACAGCTAGTTCTAAAAGCAAAAGTAGTTACCTCTTGCAGAAGAGTTTTCCATCTTCCATATTGCCATTTGATTCTGATCTGAGTGAACAGTTTGCTTTTCTTAAAAGCCTTAGAGTTACTGTTTATTTGACTCAGTCATTTGAGTCATCATTTTTAACCACTGTGGGCAAAGCATCCTTTTATTATTTGTGAAATGGCATTAGCAATACAGCCATTGACACCCTTGGCTGAGGCTGGTGTTGCAATCAGACCTTGGTAAGCCTATAGGTTGTGTTATGCAGTGCTTTCTGACTGGGTTATGTCAGGATCTTCTTTGTGACAGTGCTTTTGGAATTTTATCTGTGTGAAGAAATCAGAGAAACTTTGAAGTCTGTACACCAATCTGATCCAGTAAGATTGAGTTTGAGAATATCTTTTGAGTGTGTAGCAATTAGTAACTTTGTGCTAGGATAGCTATAAATACTTTTTCCTTTCTGCTTTTATTCAACATTTGGCAAAAAAGTGTATCCTTTTACAGCACACGCATCAATTCAGCATGTGTATTGAAAGTGGAGTGTTAAGGACATTAAACGTCAGATCAGTGAGGTCTTCCCTTGTGGGTACTTTCTCACAGTGACTCTTACCCTGAGGTAATTCTTCCTTCTCTCCTTGAATACAAACTATAAATGGTTTAACCTTTCTTCATTCCTTATCCGATCTGTCTTCCACCCCTTCCTCACTCCCACTTTTTGGTGTTGTAGGATTTTTTGCTCTATGCATGCTGCCACTAGTCTTATGGCATCACTCAACCAATTATAAACCTCTCAATTAGTACAAATACATTAGGTCCAGGAAGGAGTATCTGTGGGACATTACACTTAGTTTTTAGGTCTAATTTCCCCCTCCTTCTGCTGTCTCCCATGACTTCTGCACGGCTGGCCTATCTTTCTGATTGTCTTCACTGCCTATGATGTGACAAGTTTTACCAATATTTGTCAAATACAATAGCTAGTCAAATACTATTTGGAAAATACAGGATTTGATGTCTACCAGTAGGAACTGCATTTTAAGTATGAGCTTCACTAGAGTGACAGCAGGCTTTTGCTCATCCTTTGCTACCAGATCTATCACTGATGAGGGGAAAAGAAACCCATGCTCCCCTTAAACTTTGCTGACCAGCTGGTGCTGCTTAGCACTGTGGTCTGGTTCCTGCCTGCGTCAACCAGTGACTCAGTAGTAAGGATTAGTCAACAGAACAGAAAATGCAAAAACTTGCATGTTGTTTAAGAATAACTGGGTGTATATCCATATCCTTCCTTAGAGCCAGAAGGTGGAGTGTTTACTCATGATGTTGATACAGAGAACTTATGGAATGGAAAGACCAAGAAGATAATAAGATAGAAAAGCTATGGCTGTTACTAAACCATTGTATGGAGTTGTAATGCTTTTAAAAGCATTGGGGAAAATAGTCAATTCAAGATGGAATTGGCATGGCAGGAGGCTATGAAGTTGGCTGAGAAACTGGGGAGCCTTTTTTATGAAAGGAGATGAAAATATTACATATTGGGTGACTGAAAAATGGATTTGGAGAGAAGTGATTGATTTTGATGTACCTATAGGAGTGGTAAACAATGCCAGGAATGGATGGGAGAAGAATGATTTAACCTACACTGAGGCTTCACAAATTGTCATCTACCCTTCCCCTTGAGTTGGAGATGAGAGAAATGCCACAGAGCTGCTTGAATAAATTTTTCAATTTAATTTGCTCCACTTGCCTTCAGGCCATGCTTAGCATTTGTCTTAAAAACCCAGGCAAAAGCAGTTTTTACTTAAAAGGGAACAAGTAGCAATCCAGCATTGACAGCAGTTATCTGAGGATTACATCAAGTTGTAAAGTGATAAATATTACTACAAATATTTGGAGGTTATAAAATACACAAGCTGTTGAGGGTATTTTTGATAATTCTCAGGGAGAAAGAGAATACTTAGTTCCAGAAACTATTTACTTCATGTATACGATCACACTTTTGCACTTTGAAGAGATATTATGTAACGTAGATAGTTTAAAGGTTTCTGTGTTACCTAAATATTTTGGGGTGTAGAGTGTATTCATACCTAACTTCTCATTGGATGGGAGTTTTGCATCAGCATCTGTTAATCTATGAGGATCTCACTGGCACTCACAAGAATAAAAGCTGTCTTTACAGTAGAAAAAGGATCTTTGTGAATGCTTGTACATCAAAAAGAGGAAAAATTCATATTGGACTGCACCTTGCTAAATAAAGGAGCAATGTTTTGATGTGCACTTCTTACTGCTAGAAGGAAGCTTCCCATGTTTAGCAGAAGAAACTGGAGGCTTTAGGGTGGAGCTGTGTAGTTCATGCTGCTCGTTTCTTCCTGTATGCTTCTCTTTTCTTGGTGCTCTCTGCTTAACTGCTGCCTTACCTCTAACTTACTCATTCTCAAGAATAGTTAGAACTGGCATATTAAATAGAGGTGGCTGAGTAAAATGCACTGCTTATGTTGTGACAAGTTTTACCAATATTTGTCAAATACAATAGCTAGTCAAATGCTACTTGGAAAATACAGGATTTGATAGCTACCAATGGCATACCAATGAATTAATGTGCTCAAGACATTTTTATTTTTAGTGCTCATTCAACAGTAATTTATTTTTTGAGGGCTCTAAAACACATACCTGTTTTTCTGTGCCTGATTCCAATCCTTTAACTCCTACTGAGCTGTCACAGAAACTCACACTACTGAAATGAGGGTTCAGATGCTCTCAGGACTCTGGAACCCAAGCTTCCTGTTTTCTGGAGGAATAACTATTGACTATTGTCCTGTTGAGCTATTTTTAGTTAGTGGGTTTTTTTTTTTGAGGGGAAAGTGGTACTGTGCAGCCACCATCATCTAACATGGGAGAGGACATGCCTTGTATTGCCATATAGAATCACAGAATAGTTTGGGTTGGAAGGGACCTTCAAAGGCCATCTAGTCCAACCCTCCTGCAATGAGCAGGGACATCTTTAACTAGACCAGGTTGCTCAGATTCACATCGAGCCTGGCCTTGAATGTCTCCAGGGATGGTGCACCTATCATCTCTCTGGGCAACCTGTTCCAATGTTTTCCCACCCTCATTGCACATTCTGCTAGTATTTAGGCATCAGAGTGAAAGTGAGCCATTGAGATCCACTTACGGATTGAGTCTTGTTTTCTAAGTCAGTCCTTAGTAGCTCATATTTTTAAAGGTATGTTGGTGGTACACTGGGACTCTGGCCTGATGTGCTCCTTGCTGGATGACAGAACAGCTGTGTGGCAAAAATGTGCTTCTTCCGCAGCAGGTTAGGTGATGTTTTCTCACCTCACTTTCTCCTGTACAACTCCAATGTAGTACCCTGTATTAATACAGACTCTAGACTTGAGTCAAACTATCCATTCTGAAAAGTATAAAATACATAAGTTGAAATTTTAATTGAAACGAAGGAGCATATTGGCACGCCATTAAGTTGTGAGGATGGAAAGTGTTCTTTATGTATTAAAATAATAATCAATAGATTTTTTCAAGTATAAAAATGTGTGTGTTTGAAACCATTCTTCCTTCTTAAGTACTTCACAGTTCAGAGCAAGCTGCAATGACCATTGCCTCACAATTTCTGGTCATCACAACTTGTAGCATTTTGGTTCTTTTGGTGACTTTGTTTGTGTTTTATGTTCCTATTTTTCTACATATTGAGTGAAATGGCTTTTGTAAACAACTACAAAAATTAATGGAAACTTGAAAGAAAAGGTATGACTTTACAGAATTTTCATTGATGGGATAGTCCAATGAAAATAATACAGGTTAAATGAAAACAGATATCTTCATAAAGAAATTGGGTATAAACTCAAAGCAAGGTGGTTGCTTTCTGTTCAGCCAGACAGGGTGTTGCGGTTTAAGCTGAGCCGTAACTGAAACTGGTTTGCAGGCTTTGTGCTGCTGGCTCTGCTGCCTTCCCTCTGTCCCAAGTGTGTGGCAGCAGTGGCACGGCTCACAGTTCAACCCTGCAATCTCTCTCTCACTCCCCCCCCTTCCCTCCCCCCTGCTCCCAGGGGAATGTGGAGGAGAATCTAAAGAATGCAACTCCCATGGGCTGAGATAAGAACAGTCCAGTAACTGAGGTATAACACAAACCACTGCTGATACCAACAATAATAGTGATGATAAGGGAAATAACCAGGGAAGAGAATACAACTGCTCACCTCCTGCTGATTGATAACCAGCCTGGCTAAGCAGTGATCTAACCCTTCTGGGTGACTGCCCCCAGTTTATATAGTGGGTATGACGTGCTGTGGTATGGAATACCTCTTTGGTCAGTTTGGGTCAGGTGTCCTG
>JAOEHY010013118.1:0-60336 GCA_025447955.1 Psilopsiagon aurifrons | reverse complement strand
CGGGCAGTGATTTCTCATCCCCCTTTTACACGGCAGCGAGGGGCCAGGTCTATGTCTTTCCCCTTCCTAGATAAGAAGATGAGCCTGAAATCTCCGTTGCGCTCCAAGCCACCCATCTGGCGGTCCCTCAGAGTGTAATTGTCAGAAATGGCGTTAAAACCAGCAGCCCAGGGAGTTCCAGTGTGATTTGACTCATTCTCGTAAATTAAAAGCTGAAGCAAGAGGTATTAATACCTGTCAAGGGTCAGCCCCATGGGGAAATGCTCCCCAAAGGGCTCCTTCTGTCCCAAGGGACCCAGATTGGTGCTGGCATTTCATTTTGTTTACATGGGATATATATCCCAGAGTCCTAAATGTCAGCTCAGGGAAGGATAATCGTTACTATTGCTCAGAAATTTAACTAAGTGGCCATTCCAGTGGGGTTATAGCTCTACTTGTCGCCATTTGTCTTAAAGAGGTGTTTGTATTACGGTGGCGCGGCAAAATGCTGCTCTTCTGATTCCTTATTTGACGTTAAAACACACTCTGAACGCTATTTGAGGATGTATTTCTTAAATAAGACAATCTCTGTGTTTAGGACCTTGAAAGTTTATTCCAAATGGATTCATAAACTGTATGTAGGTATCAACGCCGTTGCATCAAAGCTGAGGATCCTGCAATGGGCCACTGCAGCCAACTGACCCAAAAGACCCCCCAAACTCAGTAGATTGTTCACCAAAACTGGTTCTGCTCATTCTCTGCCCTAGGACAATAGAAGGGTGGTGAGATCTTGCTACATCTCCACTGGGTCTGTCTTTTTAAAGCCTGATGTAGTCTTTTAAACCCTCCAATTGAGGTGTAGGCGGCTCCTGAAGCCATCCCCTGTTGGACTGACCCATCTTTTCCAGGAGCAACCAAGATTAGAGAAAACAAAGGCAGAAATAAGTCTTTTCTAACTTAGGCTTAAGAACTTGACCTTAAGATGGTAAATAACAAGGATTTTAAAGCTGAAGGGAACAGAATTAGTCACCATTTAGATGTTTGTTGGGGTTTTTCTCTCCCCTCCACAATATTTTTCAGTCCTCTGGGCAGTTCTCTTAGTTTGAATTATGAGAGTTACAGAGTCCATTTATTCTTCAATGCTATAAAACCCATATTGATTTCATTATACTGTGCTGAAACGTTAGGACAACAAATAGGACAAGGAGAGAGAAGACAAAGCTGCTTTATTTCTCCTAATAGTTAGCAGCTATGGGTGTTACTTTACAAAATCAAAGTGGTTTCAGTGCTTTATTTGTGTTTATTTTTATAACAGGGACTTCCTAATGTTTTCAACACTTCCAGGCTCTGACATATGTGCTTCGTGCCCTGTGTTCTTACCGACACACAGTTGGACTACAGAACACAAAACAGCACAAGACCTTTCCTGGGGCACAGATCTCATTCTGGAAGTTATTCCACAGGTTTTTTATCCCCTTTATAGCTTGGAAAGCCCCATTCAGTGCAAGCAGCAAGCTGCCAGATGCAGGAGCAGCAGCATGCTGGTCTGATTCATCAGCTGCAGTATCTGGAGTCTGATGTCATGCTTATTGTACTGCCCCTATTTAATGGGGTTTGTGATGTTCTGGGCTTTGTTTTTCCCCTAGCAGAGATAGAGAAGTCTTCACATCAGGTTCATTTATGTACTTCTAATCATCACAGTTCAGACAAGCAATGTGAATTCACCTGCATTGCTTGGAACAGTGCTGTAACTCTTCATCAAACCCTCTTATTAGCTTCCAGGTCATGAAATCCACATCTCCACCCCTGCACCTCCTCATCTCTCCACTGCCTCTGCTGCATGTGTCCCATCTTGCCTCTTTCCTGTTGGGGTAAGTTGATTTTCTTGATCCCATTTTCAGAAGCACATTGATTAAAACATGACAAAGAGAAATGCTCAAGTGCTGTAATGCCATTGGAGTTAGAGAAGCAGCTGATGCCTTGCTGGCCCTGCTGACCCCCTGCACTCCCTCTGTGCATGGTAAGTAGGGATTTGCGCCTAGCTTTCCCAATTAAACCATGCATGGAATTGGGTTCTGCATTGTGGTACCTTCCCTTGTGCATGTCAGCAGCTGGCTGTGATTTAAAGCACCAATCTAGGAGATGGAAAAGCTTCAGCTCTGTTCCTGTTCAAGCCTGCTAATTTATAATGCAACTGAAATGTAATTACTTGAATCCTGCACAGCGAATACAAAACATAGAGGCAGGGATGCGAGTTTCCCACTTTAATTCAATTTATTGTGGCTTGCCTTAAAGTGGCCTCATGTAAAGCAGAAAGACAACAGAGCCATTCCACTTTGGTTCTCAGTGTTGCTTCCCCCAAAAGAGCTTAACCAGCTGTTTCAACAAGTTGATTTACTCCTCTTCCACCGCAAGGCAAGGCTTGACTACAAGAAGTTGGGGGTTAGTGCGTCTTAAAAACATCAACCTAATGATTTAAACTAAATGGAAAACAAACCCTTAAAGAAATCAGAACTATTGGCTTCCTTTTTGAGCTGTACCCACCCAAATGGCATTTATCCCCCAATAGTTAATAGGAAACACAGGCAACAAGCACAGCAATCCGGAAATAACCCACGTAGGCCCCATAGTCTTTACTATGCATTTACTAAGAGGGGCATCAAGTGTTGAAAAAGGGGAGCTTTGCAATTAACCATGAAAAACCTGTTTAGCAAAGCCACGCTGTGGGGTATGGAAGGGAAAATGAGGTCTGGGTGCAACAGTGCCTGCAGGGGAAACACTTCCCCACTCACACCAGTATCCCCTGACTCCATTCTAACAGTATTTATTAACACTGCTGCTTCTGATGGTGCCTCGAGAGAAAAATCAACCAAGAGGGTTCACCATGTCACAAGGTCAGATGTAAACTGCCTCTTTGCAAGCCTTTTGCAGGCTGAGGAAGATGTTTGCCATACTTCTGGTGCTACTGTGGCGTCCTGGCCCTTAAGCCAGGCAGTTGGGGTACCAGTAGCAAGGCCCATTTCACAGTCAAGTACAACCAGGGCAGCAGAACTGCTCTTTACATTGCAACACGTCATTCTTGGAGCATTTCCCAGGAAACCACATTGGATACTTGGAATTCAGCCTCACATCCGGGTCAGCTTCTTCAGCCAGATTACTCTTAACACCTCCATTTCTTCTCCAAGAAGGACTTTCAACCATGATCAGCCTTAAGTACTTCGCTGGAAGTACTCAACTCTGTTGGCTCATTTTCCACTCCAGTTGAGGTGTCACCACTCCCCAGTTCTGGTTATGCAGAAGCATTGTTTTGAGTAGGAAGTGATTTGTGTACCACTGCCAAGTCAACACAGAGGCTGCTTGGCTTTCCTCTCCATTAAGCAAACTGGAATGAGTCAGAAAACTATTACCAATGCTTTTTGCTATTTGAGGTCGCTAGAAAGTTGACTAGAGGTTAAACATTCAATATATTTAGGCATTATAGTGATGTCTCCAAAAATAATCATTATTTTGCAAGATTTAAAGCATTTTGGGTTTCCCCATCTTCAGCTCTAGGAGAAGATTTTTAATACAGATCCCTTTGATAACTGCATTTTAAAAAGCAATGATAACAGATGATACATGAGACACTCTTACCCAGGCTGTGTTGGGAAAGGAGAAGTTTAGACATTCCTCCTGTTTCTGGGTACACTTAGAAACTTAAGAGAGCCAACACAGACAAAGCTTTAGTTATAATTTACAGTAGATGTTCAGATTAGAGCCACATTTAACAAGTTACGTCTTATGATCTAATTTAGTGGATGTGCCAAACAAGCATTCTGTTTATCAGGGCTTTAGAACATTAAAACATGAATCCCTGCGCTGGGAAAACTCAGTGTTATCTTTCCACCATGTACAAAGGTATTTCACTGTCAGATGGTCACTCTGCCTCCTTCCCCACACTTAGAAATCAAGAACACTGACCTCATAGTTGGCAGGGGAGTCCATCACAGCCCCCACAGTTGATAACCTGAGTAGGCTTTCTCTTAGGAACAGCTGAGACTTTTCTTCTTACAACCTTGAAGAGGCTAAAAACATCACTAAAGACAAGGGGTTTTTTTTCTTCCTCAAGGTTCCTTTTTCCTTTCTTGTGCCAATGTTTAAATAGGGGCCTTTTTTCTTAGTGTGTATTTATAGACAGCAGCAATACCCATTCCTAAAGCTGATTTGTCAGACTAGTTAAATTCCTCTCATCTTTGCCCATGTAGCACATTCCCCATCTGACTGACTACCCCCTCTGCAGAGCGGTGCAACAGTACTTCTAAGAAGCAGCTTTCATCTCATGCAATGTGTTTTCCAAAGCAGCTATAAAAGCCCTTATTGATTTCTAAGAGTAAAAGCTTCCCCTGGGTAATCCCTAGCTCTTACCCAAAAGCCTGGATCTGTAAAGCTGGGGAGGTACTCACCAGCTCCAATGTCATCCTTCAGTACCTGAACAAGGTGAGCAATGCTGACCTGGAAACAGCACTCAGGATCATTTCAATATCCAAGTCAGCAGGCAAGATAAAGAGAATGAGGCAGGTGTTTAGGCCAGCCGTGAATTAGGAACAGATTAGTGAGGACAGTCAGGATTAGCTAGAATCCAGTGGCCACTTGTCCAGTCCACAGCAATGAGGCTAATAGAAGAGAAAGCTAGGATAGAAGGCTAAAAATCTATAGTTAAGTCTAACTACCACTAAACCAAAGCTCAGCACTGCACTACAAGCACTAGAAAAACAAGTGATGCCCATGGCCTTGGCTTAAATAGAGCTCCTGGGCCTATGGATGGAGGCCCTAGGTAAAGGTGTTTAGGGTTAGTGAGATTTATCAGTGCCTCCAGGTGCTAGTAGGGTGTTACTTGGATGTTGGCAGTAAGGCTTTGTGCTTGTAGGAACTCTGTTTTGTGGCAAAGTGATTTTGCTGCTTTTTTTTTCCCTTAAGGTTTGTTATAGAACTTGTCTTAAATGTATAATTTTCAGTGTTTGTTGAAAGGTTATGGGCTTAGATCAAGAGGCATTGGCTTATAATTTTGGAGAAGGCTGCATGTGTTGCTTGTCTGAGCTCTGAGTCTTTGCTGCCCGTGTTTTCAAGCTTATCCTGTTTTTCCTATCACAGCAGTTACAAAACCAACTGTGTGACAGCCAGAATCCCACTGAAACTTCCTCATAGGCTTCTGACATTTCATAGTTAAGTAGAAACAACTTACTTGCAATATGGGTGATCTTGTGTTGCTATGAGGACTGCTGTGGTCTTTTAGAGTACCTCAGCCTGCAGCGAGCCCTCTGTGAGCAGTCACCAGCAGCAGCATGGGGCTGTATTGATTTAGATGTCATTCGAAATTGCATTCAAAATGTTTTTGCAGAGCAGCTCTTTGCACTTGGCTGGGTCCTTGAAGAGGATGTTTGCTGCAACACAGGAGAAATATTTACTGTGGTGAGTGATTAGTTTAAAGGAGGGGATGTTTTGCAGTGAAACTGAGTTTGAATAGTAAGTATATTCCACCCACCTACAGGCAGATAGCTGAAAGCTTTGCAAAACAAGCATCTTAAGGGAACAGTAGGTATCAAATAGAGTGAATGTATGGTAAGTGTCAAGATTTGCCAGTGAGTTCAGTGCTGCCTTATCTCTAAAGCTGACCAAAAGGAAATGCTATCATCTGAGACAGGCATTAAGATTGAAGCTGTAGCCTCTGCCCTGCTACAGATGGCTACAAATGGAAAATAGCTGCTGCCAGCCAGACAGGGAAGACATGAGGATTTGCTGCTCAGAGGAAAAGCACAGAGTTGCCCAAAGCTGGGAATTCTGGCAGATCCTCTGCTGTCTTTCAAATGACACTGGAGGAGGGATGCAGACTGCAGGCTACAGAGAAATAAGCTACCAAGCTGCCTCACCCAAATCCTGTGGTGAACAGAACGTAACACTGTTATTTGGAGCCAGTTATTAACACATACACACACACAAACACACCCCCTTTTTTGTTTCTTGTAGGCTTAATCCTTGCTGTTAAAGCCCCCGTGATGTTATTCAGGTGCACTCAGTGTGATGTATTCAAGGTGTGCCCAGGTGCTGGGCCAGGGACCTAAAACAGAGGTGTTTTCTTCAAAGCAGTGGATTTACACAGTAAGGTGAGAGCATTCTTTCCCCCACAGCTATGACAGGACTTGGCATTTCTCTGTTGTTACAGGCTTTGAACTCCTGTAACCTCAGCCTGCATACAGGGGAAAACTTCAGGGGTTGCTTGCCTGAGCATGGGGCTGCAGTTCCCAATGTGTTTTGGTGCTGTTCCAGCTGTGAGTGCTCCTGTGTTCTGCATCACAGTACGTTGGCTCTGCCTCTGTCTTGCAGGAATCCTTCTGGAGATCTGTATCAAGACGTTGGCTGTCAGTAGGAATGAGATTTCCCAGTGCTTTCAAATCCATTTGTTCTGGAAGGCTGTCTTTAAAGCCATTGCGCTCCAGTGAGAGCTCAGGTAGGATCTGGCTTGTAAGTCTGATCAAAGGATCCAAGAATTTGCCCTCTGGCTTCCAAAATGCTCTGGATTTGCTGTAAGGGAATTTGCCTGAATGATAAAGGACCAAGGGTGCTCCTTACAGCAAATTTGGAGTCATTTTCATTGGGAGACTTGCCAGCTGCAGGCTCATCCAAGCTGGTTTTTACACTGAGAAGTCTCTTTCCTACTGTGGTGACATTGTCTTAAGTTGTTATTGCAGTTGCTGAGGTATTTAGGCAGGCAAAGGACAGGAAGATGCTTCAAATGCTTCTTGGATCAATGTGATCCAGCTGAATTCATGTCCCTGGCAAGCTCTGCATCATCCAAGAATACCCTAACAAGTTGAAGGAGCCGCTTCACATCCTTGTGGCCCTCCCCAAATGCAAAAGGCTGGCTGTTAAATGAGTGTTACCTCCTCTGCTCATCTTTGTAATGAATTCTAGAGCCTGGCTCTCATTCCCTGCCCTCTCTTCACTAATTCCCTACAGAACTTACAGGAAGCTTGCTGGTGATATCCTTTATCTAGTTTTATTTGGACCTATTTGCTTTCTCTTACAGTGTAGAAACAATGCTTAACAAAACGGGACTGAATTTAATGAAGGGCAAGTGCCATACAGCAAAAGCACATTAAAGGTGTGTTTAAGACTAAAAGCATCTGCTGGGGGCTTATCTCCTTTAATAGCAAATGAGGATGAATGTGGCTTGATAACATAATGTGGCTTGATAACATAAATCCACACTAAAAATGCAAGAGCCCTCTGCTGTACAGCCCTATGGAATAATAGTGAATTATGCCATTGTTGGAAAGCTACTGGCAAGCTTTGGTGTGGAAGAAAGAAGGAAGAAAGATTCAACCTGCATGGTGTTTTTCCTTCCCCTACTTTAAAGACATGTTTTGGACAAGGCAAGAACCTTCCATGACATGAAAAATAAGAGCTTGTGTAGCCAGAAACTCATTTGAATCTGATTTTTGTCATTGTTGTGCTTCTTGGTAAATGATTTCCTGCCCTGTGCCAGATGCTGTTTTCATTCACAATGAAGTAACAGTCCTCTGTGAGTGATCTCACAGTATCCTACCACAGCCCTTATTGTGACTTCTCAAATTTAACGGACTCAAATGCAGCCTTTGTTGGTTGTTTGGGGACTTTTGAGATCTGGGGTTTGATTGAAGTTGGTATTTAGCAAAAAGAGGGAGCGCAGAGCCTGGGGAACTGGGATAATTTACAGGAAAACATGGAAACAAAAGAAGGGCAGAAAGGGAAAGTTTGACTGTTTGCTATAGTCCATTTTCTCCTACAGACAGAGGCAAAACTTGATGCAAGACTTGTATAATTTGCTGCTTTTCAGGGCTTGAGATGGTGCTTAATTGTGGACCACATCAAGGATGTCAGTGACGGCTCAGCAGGCAGCATTAGCCAGGGGGACCAGGCTTGGGGTCTGCTCTATTCCACACCATTGCATGTTCTCCCTGGCCATGTTCAAGGTGGCTTTGCACCTTGGCAAGCGCATCCAAGTACAAGTAATTTGTAGTTCATCAACTAGATCACAGGGTTAGACCTTCCAAACAATGGCTAGAGGCTTTGCAGCTCCCTTTAGGCATGGGATCTGTAGGCTTGATATCATAATGACACAGCTCCATCCTTTCCTGCCATAAGGCTTATTCAAAATGGGCTATGTGTTTGTGCCAGTGTGCATAGAAGTGAATCCCTTTGAAGGCTTATATAAAGGTATATCTTCCAGAAGACAGAACAAATACAAGGAATCCAGTCGAGTTACTTGAGGCCTGGTCATGCAAAGATTGGAACACTCAGTTTTAAATGCAGGTTAGAGCACTTTGCATCCCCCATGTCTGTGGAAGGCTGTAGTGGTGTGTCTACGTGCCCACGTAGGTGTTTAAGCACTGTTTGATCTAAGGATATAATTATCCTTATAAAATGCTTATTATTTCTTCCCTTTAGGAGTAAACTGGGAATCATGGAAAAGGAAGTGAGATGGAAGACACTCCTTTTCAATTAGGGAAGTGAAAACTGATTGAAGATCTTTGTCAAGGTGACACTTCCTTTGATAGCTTATTAGCCTTTCCAGTTAGCAGAGGAGCTGGCAAACAGGTCTGCCTTCCAGCTATAGTTTCAGGTAGAATGGCAAAGGTATCATCAGGCTCTAACAGAAAAGAGGGAGGTATTTATAATACTTGACAGAATATTGATATATTTAAATATGCTGATAAATGGGGTGTTCAATAGAAAGCACGGTGCAATTTAGCCCTCCTGGAGACTGCACCAGGTAATATGTTGAGGAGAAACTTAACCAAAAGCAGTTTTGAGAGAGCTCTGAAATACAGCTGAATGAAGATGTTGGCCTGACCAGCAAAATCTGTATTCACGTGGCGAATGGTTCATTACTCATCCTTCGATGCTTTCTGAAGTGTATTTTTGTATCATCATTTCCCATTTTAAATACAGCTCTGAAATCCCAAAAGGGAATTAACTACCAGGCATTTGCATTTTAAAGGGAAAACTCAAACCTCAGTTGAGTGCTCTACTTAAGACTCCTTTTATATAACTTAGCCAATCAGCTCCATCTCATTGGAGACCTTAGGGAGTCAACCCTAAGACAAGGTAGGAAAATCCAGACTTGGAAAAAGCCTTGCAATCTGCTCCTGAAATGCAGAATATGCTGGTATTGGTGGGGAGGGCTCCTGTGAACTGGTGTCTTCATTATTGTGTGACTTTGGGCGGGGGGGATAGGAAGGGACCTGCAAGCTTTGGCAAACTGGGATGGCAAAACACAGGATACCCACTTTTCCTGTGCGTGAGGGGAAAATTATAGCAAAGAACCAAGTTGTAAATGGAAAAGAGCAACTTCTCCTTCATCCCTTTGCAAGACACGGGAAAAGACAGTTAGGAAGTTACTGGAGTTAAAACAAAGCCCACGCAGGGCTGACTTGTCCTCTGAGTAAATGTGATTCAGGGGAGGGATTGAGGAGGTTGTTCTCCCCTCAGGCCATGGGGTGGAAGCTGTATGTGGTCCATCCCTTCCCTTGGAGACACTAGGATTCATTTTCTACCTAGATGACCCAGTTCCTTTCAGCTGCATTGTGCTGGGTGACTTTATTCAATTGGAACAGACTTCAAGTACATAATTTCTCTCTTATTGCCAAGAGAACCTGTATTCTAACTTCTTGCTGCCTTAGAAGCTTCAAAGCTCTGAAAGTCATGCTACTTCTTTCTTATGGCCCTGCAAACAACTCTGTTGCAAAGGTTATAATAAAGCCAGTGCAGAATATAAAGCCACTGTCCTGAATAAATTCATATGTGAATAGTACTACAGAGCACCATCTGTATTTGGGGCACTTAAAGTTTTAGAGCAAGGTCCAAAACCGTGAATTCCTCTGCTTGAGAATGCCTAAATCCCACTGATTTTTTTCCCTGTAAATATCAAAGATGGGACTGTTCATCAGCACCTTCCAAAGTATGATGTGGTGACAGGCACTGGAGGGCAAGGCTGCAGGTCCCTGACGCACCAACTCCCCCGCTTCAGGGTGTGTATTCTGGGAAGCTAAAGTAAATATTCCTGTGTTGACATGAAAGGAATGGCTGGGTGGTTGGGAGCCACCTTCTAATGATGATTGTAACAGGAAATGTTATACAAGGGCATCAAGGAGGAAGGAGGGGAGTTTTGGTACAGTTAACTTTGCTGTTAAATGCACCACTGATGGGGAAAGAACAGTTCCCAGTACTAATGTTGTACCAGGCATGAGCTTTGGATGCAGTTACTTCCTAACACACCCTGTTGCTTGCTGGCTGGCTAACAGCACAAACAAGCGATGGGGGAAGAAAGGGTGACTTTGGTGTGCCATCAAGGAGCTTGTCAGCACAGGTTATTCCATGCTGCCTGATGCAGCAGGCACTGAATCAGACCTGATTGGGAGGGAGGGGTAGGTTTTATGTTGTTGAATTGCACTTCTCTTCAAAGCTGCTGGAAATGGTTCTGTGTTTATGAGGCACCATGAGTCCTGAGGTTTTGAGAGTCAACATTGTTCACTGCTGTTTGCTTGGATGATTTGGCTTTTAATCCACCAGTGAATGCTGAATGAAGAATTCAGTTGTGAATCAGATCTCTTTCCAAGCCATTTTTATTTTCAATTTCAGGTTCTTTTAGAGTCCAGGACAAAAATCAGGAGTAGAAAGAAGCTTAAACTGTTCCTTTCCAGCAACTCTCCTGCATCACTGCTTAATCCTTCCATTATGTGTGATATCATTTATCATTCCACTGTAATATTTGACACACATTTGTGGGACAAATTTAGTTCTAATCTAAAAGCTGCAATAATAGTGACTTATGTGGAACAGCAGCTAATTAGAATACAGTTGAATCTTCATCTCTTGTGAAAGACTTGTATAAAATGAACAACCTTTCACACTGTTGAAATGAGACTGTCAGAGTGAGACGGGCAAGTGGATGAGGGGAGAGGAGGGGAAGGTTATCCAAGGACGACAGGAGAAATCTGTGGCATCATAAGCTGATACCTGTGCAAAATAGACTCAGTTGTTGGTGGATTCTTCTTGATTGTTGTGTTTTTCTTTAAGCTCTCTTATGGCTTATGGTTTGGGTGCCTTGATATCCAGATGGCTGATCCTGCCATCTAGAGAGACTAAATGACACCTCTGCCACCACAGTGGACTAGAAGAGATGAAGATGACAGAATGCCTCCAGCCCATTGTGGGAAGATGCTACAATGTAAGAAGGTGAGTTTAGTAAATCTTTCCTGCAATGCAGCCCATTTTCTCTCTCCCCACAGTGTCTTGATGAGCTCCTTATTAGTAGACCTCTAGATTCTTGCCTTCAAGTTCCACGCATCAGGTTAAGTGTTTACTACAGCTCTTGGAAGAAGACTCAGGCATGATTTTTCAGGCCTTGAGGTCCTGCCAGTGTCCAAAGCCATGGATCCATCTAGAGAGAGAAAATGGGAAGCACAAATACCCGGTTTGTATATTCATTAAACTGATCCATAGGTAAAAAAGGTGCTTAGTGTCTCATAGTTTTGCATTTGGGCTCCTAAATATGAGCCCACACTCAGTACTTTATTGAACTATGTATCAGAGGTGATTTCGTGGATAGTGACTCCTACAGATGTGCAAATCTATCCCAGGAAAGGATTGCTTGTGCCTTTGAGATGCTGCTTTGGCCATGGGTAGTCTTCCTCTTCAAAAGAAGAAACTGTGCAGTTCAACTCACTGTTACTGTTGCTTTTGCCCTCCATCTAGAAAGCAGAGGAGGTGGTAGGCTTAGCATGTTATCTGCCTGCTGAGATTTATATGCAGAGTTCTGAAGCAGCAGCAGCTTCCTTTAGCAGCCACATCCCTGTTGTGCTCACCTTAAGCATCATTAGTTGATGTACCTGTCATTTTCCAATGCGTTGCCACCTCTTCTGTGCTGATGGTCTTCAGCAAAGCAGTGATATTCCTGGACCTAAAAGAAGGGGTTGTTTCGAGGTTTGCAGTTATGGGAGAGCAACTATTAATGTTTCCTTAATGGTCTGTTACGTGCTGTAGGCAAGGGTTGTGCTGTTTGAGGCGAACATAGCACAAACTGCTATGTTCATCTTCCCCCCACAAAAAAATCTCAGGACACCTGCATGGAAGGCAGATTAATGGCACTGAACAGGGGCAGTAGGAAAATGGCCATGAAGGCATAAGGATTCATTGACATGATAAAGGGAAGACTTTTCCCTTCCCTGCCAAGCCCTTTTAAAGATGTCTTTGAGGAGGAACAGGCTTACTGTCCACCCTTATTTACTGTGTCACTCCTTCTCACAGATTGCTGTGCTGGTTTCCTACAATTACTCCTTTCAGCCCTGTTTTACTATCTGTTTCCACTTGCAATGCATCTGTTTTCTTCTCCATCCCATCCTTCACTCTATTCCCACAGCATCCCCTTTATTTAACTCCTGCCTGCCTTGTGTTATCTTTCAAGGTCTGGAAAGTCTCTGCACTTTGTGTTACCCTCTTTCTATGGAGCATCTTTATCCTCTGTGTCTACCTTGTACCTTAAACCCAGCTTCTTCAGTGGTTTCCTTCATCTCGGTGCTGCTGGACTTCCTACACCTTCTCTGCGGTGTTTTTCCCTACAGTTGGAAGACTAAACTGCAAACCAGCAGAAGCCCTAGACTTCCATCAGGAAATCTTGCAGCCAAATACAGATGTTTATGGGGTCTGGAGTTTTATTTCCCACAGGCACTTCTATAGCTGGATGCTGGATAAAGGTATAGTTGGCCTATAAGTTTTGCATTGCTCTGTGCCCCTCATACAGCCTTGCTGATGGAGAGAGACCTTGTCCTCAAGCAGCGTGGCTTGTGATGAGTTGTGGTAGCTAACTGAACATCATTCATTCAAGTTCAGTATTCCTTATACTGCTGAACTGTGCTGGGAAGTGTTCCCTTCGCAGAAGCCCACCACATGCTGTGGCCATTTCTGTCTGCACTCTACCTCCTAAACCCAAGGTTGACTCAGCTCTTCCTCTGCAACCTCTAACTTGTCCATTCCTGGAACACAGAGCTCCTTAGGAATGATAGTATCTGCCCTTTACAACTTGACTCAAGCTTTTCAATTAAAAGAGCTGCATCTTCCAGGCTAGATCAATTTTATGCTTTAATTTGTAGAGTTTTAATAGAATGGTGAGACTATTCAAAGCCTTGCTCACTCCTCTGAGCTCATTCTGCAGGTACTGGCAGGATCTCAGCACTAATGTTGCTGCTCCCAGTGACTTTAATGGTACCAGGCACGTTCCTTGGCAACTCACATTTGCCCTTTTTATCAGGAGCTTAACATTGCCCTTAGAGGACATGTTTTTTTGCAGTCATAAATATGCTCTTTGCATTGACACAGTTGTGGTCTTGCAAGTGATAATGGGCAGAGATGTTCACTTGAAACTGCTTACAGAATAAACATTAGCAGTCAAAGGTGAGCATGACATTCTCAGTGTTTTGTTAGCACAGATGTACAGGGAAAAGGGCCCTAAAAGCCACGGAACCAAGCATGGAAACTGGGATTCTTAGGAGTGAATGTTAACCCTGTTTAGTAGGTGGCAGCTTACAAGAGGAAGGGTGTTCTAGGGAATGCTGCAGCATTGCAGCATTCATTCCAACTGGTGCTGTTGTCAGAGGCAACAGATAGCTGCCAGTTCTTACCTGGAATATATCTACATGTTGAATTAACCATGACCACTGAGAGTGTCAGCATACCTGCAGCAGTGTAACCTGCTGTCACTATGTTGACTAGGGCTCATCTGAAAGCCACCACCCCCAAAGCCTTTCCATGCTGCAAGTAGGGGATTTTCTCACCTGCTTGGACCACAGTTGCGTTTTGCTGGAGACCATCTCAATTTCCCTTCCTACCTGCTACCCAGCAGTCCTGAATCGAGTTGCATATGAGCATTAAGGAAAGCACAAGCTCCTGTGGCTTAGAACCTCCTTTTTGTGACTGATCTGTGTATGAAGGGGAAGCTGCTATTCTTCAAATCGGGATTTGTCACTTGGTTTTTACAGCGAGCTGAGCACTGACGGTCAGGGATACGCTGTGTTGCAGGACTTAGATGCTGGTGTGTCTGCAGTGTAGTACTAGGAGCAGACTCTTACTGAAGGTGCTTCTCTGTGGCTTCCCCAAAAGCTGCCAGATGGAAATGGCTTTTCAGAGGAATGAGAGTAACACTGCTGTAATCGAGCTGTCTCATTAAAAACACTCCAAGTGAATCGGGTATCTGTTTGGTATGTCATGCCTGCATTGGGGAATGCCACTTGTTTTGATGTTAACAGCCAGGGTCCTATCATAAAGTATTATACCCATGTGGCTGTGGAAATTCACATTGTCATGAGGGTCCTCATCCTTTTCAAGCCTCTGTGCTTAAGACAGTGGTGTCTAAGCTGCAGGTTACTGAGCACCTCTTGCAACCATGCCCTTGCTTTCTGTTCTACCTCCAAAATCAAGTTTTCACATAACCCCAGTTAAAAAGCCTTTTTCTTTCTTGCAGCAATTTCTGCCATCCTCAGAATGCATTCGCTAACAGCGGGGTTGCGAACATGAATACCAAGCACTGCACAAACATTAAGTATTAAAAGTATATTAATTTATATAGCGCTTAAAATGCTATATAAATTCTACCTTGAATGAAAGCCCTTATCCAAAGCTTTCCAAAAAGCCTGTACATTTTGACCTGGGGAGAAAGGGAAATACATCACTTTAGGAAAGGTGTAAAGCTTAACCCAATGCGCTGTTATTTACATGTGTATTTATATTGCACGATCACAGATTTGCACTAAAACGTATTGGTTGCCCAAACTCTGTTTTCCACCTGAATTTGGCCAAAGGGGAGAAGGGAATTACATATGCCAGAGGGAATATATGCCAGAGGAGTGCAATAAAAGAGATTTAAGGGGGTTGAAATACTGTAGAAAAAGATTATAAGAAGTGAGTAGTGGTCCAGTCAGCCGTTTTAATTAAAACAGGGCTGCTTATTGATCTGTTATAGAGATTTACCCTCACCTGCAACACTTCAGCAATATTCCCTTCACCCATTTAAGAAAATAGTGCTTCTGAGAGCCATATAAAGAATATAGAAGTTGAGAATGGAAGTCTTTAACTATGAGTTCGGTCCTTTCTCCATTCCAGGTGAGCACCATATGTATTTTCATACAAGTGACTCAAGTATGTGACTCAAGCCAAAGAGGAAAGGATAAGAAGGCACTAACAAGAGTATGGAAGGGCGACTGTATCAGCAGCTCGGTGGCCCTTGGTTCCAGAAGGGCTTGATTATTTAATTTCTTGCTATAAAAGTAATGCGGTGAAATTCAAATAGGGTGAAATTAAAGCAGTGTTACTGCAAGTTTGGCACAGTTGGGTTCAAAGCCTGAAATGTGTCCTTAAATAGCGCTATTGGCTGTGGCAGAGCCTCTGCATGGGAAGAAACCAGAGGCAGCAGAGAAGGTGATGATGATGATGGTTATGATGCTATATCATAGAGGTATGCGTCCTTTTAACATATAGGAAGAGCTTTGCTGCATTTACACAGGTTTGTGGTGCGTGTTGTGCTGCCTTTGCAGTGCCCAATGATTATTTGCCCTCTGTGTCAGTGACAGGATGAAATAATTGGTGATTATTATCCAACAGCTGAGTTTTAAGAAGAAAAAGGAATAAAACCATACCAAGCATGATAAGTGTTGATTTTCATCGCACACCGAGCAGCGCTTGGAGCTTGTGGGTAGCACGGGGGTCAAGAAACCGGGCCTAGATGTAGAGATAGATTTTAGAGGGGGGGAAACTCATTGTTTTAAAACAGAAAAGATGAGGAAATTGCCTTATTTTCCTTTAATTACAACACCCCTCTCTTTACAGTGGTGGGGGGGAGAAGGAAGGGAAGGTTTACGGTCCGCAGGCCCCGTGCCCCTCTATACTCCCCTGCGTGAGGAGCGTGTCGCTGGTCTACGTTTATATTCTATACCTAACACTAATAAAGGTGGAACTCCCGCCCCGGTCCTCCCCTCAGGCTCTCACCTCAGCACTGGCCGCCATCTTCGGGCGGGCAGGGCACACCTCCCCGAGCCTCCTCCTATTGGCTGGGAGCGCGAAAAGGAGGCGTGGCTCCCGCCCTCCCCAGGGCACCGCCTGCGCTGCGATTGGTTGAAGTGCAGGGGGGTTGCGTGATATCACTCCTTTCCCTCCTCGCCATTGGGCGAGGCGGCGCGGAGGGCGGGGCTTCCCGAGGAGGGTCCCGCCGAGGGGGCGCCGCGGCCGCAGTAGTGCTCGGGCGGTGGTGGCGGGCGGAGGAGGCAATGGGGTCTGCGCTGCGCTTCCCGCTCCTGCTTCTCCTGGGGCTCGCCGGCCCCGCGGCCACGCTCGCTGGGTACATCGAGGTGGGTATGGGCTATGGGCCGGGGGGCGCGGTGCCGCTGAGGGAGCGGGCTCCCCTGAGGGGCTGCCCGGGCGTTGGCCGGCGGAGGAGGAGGAGGAGGAGAGGCCGCGGTGGGACTTTATCGCTGTGTTACCGCGGTGTTCCAACCGCTTCGGTGGTGCGTTACCCGCCGGGCTGCGGCATGCAGGAGGAAGGCGAGGGGCGTGTGGAAGGTGTTTCTGCTCGCATAGAGGAAGCCTCCTCGTAGGGGTAGGCGGTGGTGGGTCCGTGTCTTCCAGCCGGATACCGCAGGCCTCGGGTCTGGCAGGAGATCGCCTGGATTAGGAACTTGGTTCCGCCGGGGATGCTCGGGGTTGGGTGTTCAGGGGTTGCGTTGGGAAGTGACCTCTGCATTCTTGGCACGGTGCAGGAGCTGTGAGCTTCAGATTGGTCTAGAAGCTTAGGAGAGTATTAGAGGGCAGTTTGGGAGAGAAAAGCTGCGGGTAAACAGATCCGTTTGATTGCATCCGCGTGGCAAATCCCGAATAAATCCTCGGGTTTGAACCGTTTCCTTGGGTTTTGGAGGGGATGCTTCAGCCAAGGGTAAAGGGTTTGCAGTTAGTGTGAAAATGGCTAAGGTATCACAATGTATATAGGTATATGCACGCACATCTATACCTGTGACCTATATCACATCTATAGATCTATCCATGAACATATCACATCTATAGATCTGTCTATGAACATACTACATTTATATCTCTACTTGGAAGTAATTGGAGGGTGGGATATTCTAAGTGTACCCCATACACACGCATCTACACCAATACCTATGTATATACATGAATATATATTGCATTTGTCTATGTGAATGTAATTGGAAGGTGGGAAATCCCTAAACCTCGAAACTTGCTGTAATTTCTCTATCTCAGCACCAAAATGGAGATGAAGAAGCCTTCATTTAAAAACTTCACCCCATTACCTGGCTTTTCAAGTGAAACAGCAAAACAAAGGGCAAAGGACGTGCTGGGCTTCAGAGGTGGCACATCAATAGAGTTTAATAGTCACTGCGTGGATGTTGTTTGGAGATACATCTGCCTTGTGTAGGTTCTGGGTTATTTAGGGATGGATAAAGAAC
The DNA here is from genome assembly GCA_025447955.1 of Psilopsiagon aurifrons. Taxonomy (NCBI): domain Eukaryota; kingdom Metazoa; phylum Chordata; class Aves; order Psittaciformes; family Psittacidae; genus Psilopsiagon; species Psilopsiagon aurifrons. Next base: position 42,829 of record JAOEHY010013118.1, on the reverse strand, counting down.
CGGCTTGTGGCTGTTGTGCATGGCTTGACGTGATGGTTTGCAGTGAAATCTAGCAGGTTTGGTTAAGCAGAACATCCACCTCTTAAATCTGGAGCTGGGGGTAGTGAATAAGTGGCCATGAGAGGGGTTCTGTAATAGTTTTGCTTATGTGTTGTGTGATATTAGTCAATAGCTTCTCAACAGCTATGAAGAACAGTGTTCCACCTCCTTTGTACCATTTCTGCCGTTCAGTTTCCATGCCTCAATGGAATGTGGTGATAATTGTCATTGGGAAAAGGACCTCACGCTCATTGGGGCTGCGCTGAGGGTGTGAGATCCGGTTGCTTGGCTTTGCCTCAGTGGAAGGGGACTGTCCTGGCAACTCCCCCAGCTGCAGGTCACTTCCTCTGTCATATCCGAGGCTAATTTGGGCCCTGTGCACATCCCTTTGGGAAGCTGCTGCTAAGGACTACAGAACCAGCTGTAATTTCATCCCGAAGCCTGGTGTCCATCTGGTGAAGCAGATCCTGGGATTTGCCAGTCACAGGATGGGCAGAGGGATTGGCAAAAGGAGACCTCAGCACCCCAGGAGGGGCTGGCAACCCGTGAGAAGGGGGGTGTTGATGACAATGAAACCCTTCCAGCATGGTTCCTTATCAGAAGAGGGTGATGGCTGTGTTAGGGCTGGGTTTACAGGTTGCTGTGGGGTGATGTTAGTGCATAACCTGTCCTCGCTGCCCCTCCTGCAGCACAGCGTGCATCCTCTCAAGACACAACAGCATCTGCTGGCACAAAATGTCACTGGAATTCCTCCTTTTGCTGCATCCTCTCCCTTTGTCATGTCTGGGGGGGGACTGCAGCTCTCCAGGCTCTGTTGCTGCCGGGTTTCCTCATGGATGTGGAGCTTAGGAAGTGGAATGGTTACTGGTTTGGGGTTTTATGCTGTAATACTTATTGGATGCTGTCAGATAACATGATGAAAAATAGTCAGGAGGCTGCTTATAGATTATTTTCAGTAATAAAGGTAATGTTTGAAAGTGGAGTTGAGGAAAACCCATAGCAATGGCTGCAGTGATTAGTTCAGTTGGATTGGCACGGTCCCGTTTAGATGGATTTTCTTCCCTTGATGATCTCAGCCCCAGTCCCTGTCCCTAGAACACCTAATAATCCTCTTAGGGACTACAGTTTGGTTTTCTTCCTTTCTTTCCCATCGAAAACACACATCTGGGAGTGGCAGATGTGTCCATTCATTTGAATGGCTGGTACCTGAACCTTTGTCCACGGTGTTCTCAAGGGCTGGTGGCTGGGGACAGTCAGTCTCCCTTTCAGATCATTGTGGTTGATGGCAGATAACCTTTATCAGTGTCTTTTCTGAATGAACCCAAACAGAAGAGCTTGGAGAAATCACTGATCTGCAGCTCTTGGTGTTGTGTTTGGTGCATGTCTTGGGATTGTGCTGGATTCGGTGCCTGCTGCCACAGCGACATTGATGCCAACTGGGAAAAGAAGAGAAATCTGTTCTAATTGGATGTGTATTCCAATGATAAACTACTTGTGCCGTGCCCTGGAGGCCTTTAAAGATGCAAAGTTTCTTTTTTATCACTTGACCTTTTAGTATAATCAGATCAGAGGCGATGCGCTGGCGATATTGCTTCTCTTTAATCAGGTTTGCTTCCAATGGCTTTTTCCAAAGCTATCTCAAATGCTTACCTGCCTGTTCCAAATCATCAGGGTTTGGGGTGAGAACCCCCCCCCCCCCCAAACAATGTGTTTTGTAGCAGAAGGATGTGTTTAGTGGTGTCATTTCTGTGTGCTTCAATTTGCACCGACAAACGTGAGTCTTGTGCCATTTCTGCAGCCCTTGGGGACTTGTAATTGCCTGCTGCATTGAACAAAGAACTCCACCTAGGGGAAAATTCCACTCCTCTGTTGAAGTCCTGGGGAGATACAGCTCAGTAAAATTCCAGCCTGGAGCCTGTGGCCTTTGGTTTCCTTTCAGTCCCTCACGCTTCCCAGTAACTGGTAGGAAATAGGAATCCCTATGAAAGCAATGCCTCGACAAAAGCATCTCTGAAGCAGAGCTATGTGCGAGGGGATAAAGCCCATCAGATGATGGACATCTGATATTGCAGAGGCTCTGGAATTTCTGCTGCGTTGTGGAATGCTGTGTGAAGGTAAGCCCTGCTCTTTGGAGAAGGTCTGCATCTCGTTTCACATGTGAAATATTTATGACCTCTCTCAAATGGGTTTTGGGACATTAATATCTCTACCAGTGGGTTTTGTTGTTAATGTGTTCGTTGCGTCTCCTGAGAGCTATTCAAACCTAGTGTGTAGGTGGCTTTAGCTGGATGTGAGCTTTATTATCATCGCATACAGCTACTCCTTCAGCACCTTACAGCGCAAGGAAGGATTAATGCAGTGTCAGTGCTCTGTACACCACTGAAGCTTCTCCTTAGATGATGCCTGTAAAAATTATACCTGTTTTTTACTCTTTATGTGTCTTCTTGGGGGCATTTGGACCTCAATAGGAGTCTACAGAAGTTATTCTGACTGTAGCATCTGCTTCTACGAATGTACTTCAACCATAACCTTGGTCTTCAGTTGAAAATAGAAGAGAAATGCACTATTTTGGGGGAGCAGTTGCACTTGATGATCTCGAAGGTCTTTTCCAGCCTGGTTGATTCTATCTGCCACTCTCTGCTCTTTCTACTGACACATAGCTCTTTGCAGGCAAACGGTGTATCCTACCACAGCTTTTACCTTCCTGTTTATCTTAAATGGAGCCTTTAGAGCACTTTGACTGTGTTAAGTTTGTAATTTGCATTCCAGTATTTCCATTTTTCAGCTTTTCTGCTGTGCTAAGGGGTGTGGAGAGAGGAAACATAGGCAGCGTTGCGCGAGGTCTCGAAGGGACTCTGGAGATGCATCTATTTATTGTATGCTTGCTACTAAGTTATAAAGCAGCAAGAAGGAAGATGCAAGTGAAGTAAATGGGCAGGTTTCTCTTTGTTGTGGCCTGAGCAAATGACTTACTTGTTTGTCTTCTCTGGTTCAGGAGGGCTGGTGGCTCCTCGCTGAGTACAACAGGCTAAAGGGTAACCAGCTGAAACGGGGCAAGTTGTGCTTCAGGTTGCATGCTGTAGGGGAAAGAAACAAGTGACTTCCTGAGAGACCAAGCCCAAGGAAATGTGCATTTCAGAAGAGAGAGTTTGGCTGGGTTTAGAGGAATTTCCAGCCATTAGATTTGCATTAGATTCACCACCTTCACCCCATCTTCCAGTACCTAAAGGGGATGTAGGAAACCTGGAGAGGGGCTTTGGACGAGGGCCTATAGGGATAGGCCAAGGGGAATGGCTTTAACTGCCAGAGGGGAGACTGAGATGAGCTCTTAGGCAGAAGCTCTTCCCTGTGAGGGTGCTGAGGCGCTGGCACAGGGTGCCCAGAGAAGCTGTGGCTGCCCCATCCTTGGCTGTATTCAAGGCCAGGTTGGATGGGCCTTGGAGCAACTGCTCCAGTGGAAGGTGTCCCTGCCCTTGGAACTGAGTGAGCTTTAAGATCCCATCGAAACCAGGTTGCGATTCTGTGTTTAAACCACAGAATTCCACCTCTCTCTCTGGTTGTCCAAGTTCCAACTTGGGGTGAACGATGACAATCCTCATGTGCTGCAAATGGTGTTAAACTCATCTTTGTGGCAGCAAACCAGCCTGCTTGGCTTTATGTAATCAGAGACCCACCTGACAAGAAATGCATGTGGCTAAGCCGCTTACCAGCGCTTGGGTTTGATGTATTACGCTGGGTATTTTGTGTACAGCCAGAGAGAAAGAGAATAAATTTGTTAGTTTTGAAAGGTAGGCCCCTAGCTGTATTAAATACAGTTGCAATGTTTTGTTGTGTTTCCTGCTGTCAGCCGCAGTCATGTTCTTGTACAAGTTTATCCATGGCAGCCCTTCGTTTTGGGTTGGATCTTTAGTGCCAGTCGCTCTTCACTAGAGTGAGGAGTGAAAATTGCTGCTCTTGGTGGCACTTCATAGAATCCCAGCCTGCTTTGGGCTGGAAGGGACCTTAAAGCTCATCCACCTCCGACTTCCTGCGGTAGCATCTGGGCAAAGTCTTAGCTCTCAAACCTGCTGAACAGTGGCTATACAGAGTGTAAATTCATCTTTGCAGGTTTCTTCTTGGGGGTTTCCTCTTCTAAACCATGCAGATTCCTACCAGTTGTTCCAGCTATTAGGATTTTGCCCTGGTGGTGGGTTGCTGTGGCTACCTCCAGTTGATGGAGCTGGGTCTCAAGTTGGTATTCTGTGCAGCCAGCTTTACAGAAGCTTACAGAAGAGATGCAGTCAACAACTCCTTGGTGCCTTTTGTGTCTTTTGAGGCTGAAGAGCATCATGGAATGATGACTTTGAGTCTGAGTTTTGCAAGACACCAAATGGGAAGGGCTTAGAAACGGCAATCACAACTGCAGCCTGGAAAGAAGGTGGGAGCTGACTCCTCCTTCCCAGCAGTGTCACTAAAGCTTCGTGTGTCTCAGCTGCAGGTAAGGCACTGAGCCATCAGTAGTGTTGCAGTTCTCTTGGCAATGTGACTCCAACCTGGTCCCATGCTGAGGTGCAGCGTGGATGCTGAGCATGCTTCAGCACTCAGATGCCAGGCTTTGGCTCAGTGACAGGGATGCATTGAAGTAATTGCATGCAGTGGTTTCTCTCTAACAAAATTACAACAATCAAAAGTGTCTTTTGATGCAGGCCAAGATGGACACAAGCACACAGTGATGTCTGGGGCCGTGGTTCCTTCTGACCGTGACGGCAGTTTGATAGTGAAGTTTCCATGTAAGAAGGATCGTTTTACTGATGACTTCCCTTTAAAGTAGAAATAGTGTTTAACCTCGAAAGTTGCCTTATTTGGGTCCTGTTTTCCCTTCCAGCAAACGCTTACTGCTTAGGTTCTGTTTTTCAGATGTCTGATACGTTCTGAGGTGTCAGTGTTTTGGGGGCTTAAACTCTTGCGTTAGAGTTTTAATCTTCTGTTAACTGTGTGCACATCAGGAGCTTGCGTTTTCTCACGCAGATGCTGTGCTTGGCTTCTTTAATCTGCCACCTCAAAGCACTGAAACAGTCAGTGAGGAGACCTCAGAAATGGTCTCTTGATGATGCTATAGCAGAGATGAAACAGCCTTGGTGAAGTGCTGGGTATTTTCCAGGAGTTGCCCTATGCTAACTGCAGTACTGAAATCAAAAGCCAAACATTTACATTTCTCTTTCATCTTTGGGCTGTTCTTTAGAGGCTCTTGTGTTATTTTTAGCTCCTGCTCAAAGCTTTGTCCTTCTTTTGGGGTTTCGGGGTGGTGAATCCCACTAGTTCTGGTGTGGCGTGAAGTGACAGGAACAGAAAGCAAAGTCTTGCCGTTGCCATCTGTCACAATGAACACGATGCTCTCCTGTTTCAAGTGCATTTGGATTGCATATTCACAGCAGAAGCTGGGCCCTGCTTAGGTGCATGGTAACCTCCGGCATAAAGCTTTTAATCACCAAGTTCTCCATGTGATTTTGGGCTTGGCACGACACGTTGCCAGGTCTGAGTTAAGTCGTAGGGGGGTTTATCGCTGTTTAATCTTTTCCTATTCGTAACTTGCCAAAAATGATCCTCCATGAGCTATAATTCACTAATACCAACCACCAGTTGACTTCTTAGGCTGGTAGTGGTAGGGTAATTGTGGCTGAAGTAGAGAGGGGCTTTAATCTGTTGAGTATCGCTCTCCAGAGATGAAAAGCAGCATGTTGATTCAGGCCTGTGGGTTGAGTTCCCAATGACTCTGTCAGCATTTGAGCGTGAGTCTGTCTCTGCATAATTTATCAAAGCTCTCGTTGAAGAAATTGGACTTGATGTCTGCAGCGTTTCACACGTACGTGTTTAGGAACCCTAAAGAAGGGAGTAGGGGCAGGATCCAGGCTGAGCACACCAGTCTGTGTGGAGGGGCTTGGTCAGAGATGAATTCTCAAGGGCAGGGTATGGCAGTGCTCATGTATGTGCTTCAGTGCTGCTGCGTGTCCAGGTAAAGGGAAACTGAGGGTGCACGTTGTCATGGAAAGCGGTTCTTACTCTTGAATGGAGCATCATCCATCCCTGGAGACATTGAAGGCCAGGCTGGATGGGGTTCTGGGCACACCCTGATGTCCTCATTGCAGGACATTAGATGACCTTTGAAGGTCCCTTCCAACCCTGACTTATTCGATGGTGCTCACAGCTCCCATTTGGACTGTTGGAAGAAGATTAAGTTCCTCTAAGTAGTTTGAGTTGCTGGGTTTTAAATAACTGCTTTGTTTCCACAGTCTTAAAGTAGAGCCTCAAAACCTCAAGCAGTGGATAAGGTTTTATCCTTGGTGGTCAGCCAAGAAGGTTGGGATTTTGGGTTGGCAGCGTGTTGGTGTATTAGAGCTAACCCTTTGGACTTGGTGCTGAGGACTTGGGCAAGAACCAGACCCCAGAAGGGGCTGAATTGGGTCATGGAATGAAGTTGGGGTGTTCCTGTGGGTGTGTGGAGCTTGGGCCTGGCACAGAGCATTGTGTCACAGCAGGAGAGACCCGCTGGAGGCTCTGGGAAGAAGTGTTCCTGCCCCTGTCGCTCCTGATGAACGCTGTCTTGTTCAGATCACATCAATACTTGCTCTGCAACAAAGCTACTCAGTATGTGGAGATTCTGTTTAGGGCAGCAGCCGCCTTCTCGGAAGCAATTTACCACTAACAAAGGCAGGAGATGAATGGCCTGACAGAGCTCAGCCTTGATGCAATGGAGGCTTTGCAGCGCTGGCCTCCCAGCCTCCACCAGAGCTGGCTTCATGGTCTGAATCACAGCTTGTGATTTGCTTGGGTTGCCCTCACCTTCTGTGTTTCTTGGTCTGCTCATTGTATGCATGTACAGATCTGCTTGAGTTGGTGAGTGAGAACTTTGGCTAATGACACTGGAAGCTGTCACCTCGGTTTGAATCCCCAGCGCTGTCTTCTATGCAGAGGGTTTAGATAGGCGTTAATCCATCATTTGAAGTGCATCTCCCTTCAAGATGTTTTTGTTTCTCAGGTTAAGAGACAAAGTCCTTTTGCCTTCTCTCCCTCTCCACCGGGTCCTTCCCTCAGCAGTGTGGCTCTAAGGAGGACTAACAAGAAGAGCTGGATTCCTAACGTAGCTGTTAGGATGGCAGGAAGTCTTTCCCCATTTGTTTCCATGTAAATTCCACAATACAGGCAAAAGGCATGTTGAAGTAGAGGCTGGAATTCCAAGGTTTGGATGGAGCTACAACACGTATGCAACTACATGGAGCAACAATTCCATGGGAAGTGGTGTGATGAAGAGAATACTTCTCACAGTATACCCATATGGGAGGCTTTCCACAGGGCATGTCAGCATGTTAATTCCCTCTGTCATTGCAGGGCACTGACTGGAACGCATCATTGTCATCCTGCTGTGATAGATGCTGCTCTATTTCAAGAGCAATCCTCTCCTGAAATGGCCACTGTCAAACTTCTTAGTCCTATATACGCAGACAGCCAAACTGGTTGCTCCAGAGCAGAATACTATCACCATACCCACAGAACTGCAAGCTTCATTTCTGGTGTAGAAGAGAAGTGCTTTCTAAGGCTCTAAATGGCCGTTTTCTTCAGGAGAGAAGCGAAGATGACTTCACTTCATTGCTATCCTTGGTTTCAATTTGGCTTTTTGGGATTCCTGTTGTTATATTGCAATATTTTGGCCCAAAGTTAGCTTTTCTCATACTGTTCTATTCTATTTAACAGTGTGTGATGATTAAGCCTGCCTGTAAGCTGCTTCTCGTGCCCTAATAGAGAGCTGGTAGGTTTTTACCGTTTATTACAGCTAGCTTTAAATACTGCAGATCAAGTAAAGCAGAGATTTTGGTTTTGTAAGGATTTGCCTTGGAATATCTCTTGAAATACATCTCCAAGCAGCTCCCATTGAGCAGTGTGTACCTACATCACATCGAGATGACGTTCTTCAGCGATGAAGAGGATTAAAATAGTCATTAAGCTGCAAAATGCACCACGTGTCATGTAAAACACAAAGATACAGATTACACATGCCGCAGTGGTCCAGTCTATTGGAATGCATCAGGATGTGAACTTCATCAACTCGAGCCAAGTTTGAGATGCTCGTATTGCAGAGGGCTGAAACTGGAACTTAGTTTGCCTATGAAGCGCTCATCCTGCTCTCTGCAGGCATACTTTCTTGCTTGCATTTTGCCTCCCGTGTGGTTTGTCCCCTCTGCAACACCTTGCCTTGTGAGTGAACCTTCAAATTGTGTGCTCGGCAGTCTTTATTAGTGAGAAATACCTTTGGGAATAGCAGCCTCAAAGCAGAGCTCTGTCCTTATTATTGCCGCCTCTCTGGGCTAATACATCCCTTTTATTGATAGGGATGAAGCTATAGGCAGTCTAGTGGAATAGCTAGTCCTTTTGTCTTTGCCATGCCAACCTTGACACACGTCAATTCGTTTTGTGTTTGTTCCCTAACCCATTTTCCTCCTCAATCTGATAGAAGAGTTCTCAGAGTCCTCTCAATGCTCCTGGCTCCATAGCACAAATACACCTCATACTGGTGTCACCGTTGTCCAGGCTGGCTGGGCGTTGTACAGGGACAGGCAGAGAATTCAGGTTTAGGCTGTTCAGGAGCTCTAAATGGTCATTTTTGTTCTAAGGTGTCCAAAATAGGGATATGAAGCTGAGAAACGTTTCTAACTGTCTCATGCTATTGCATCATGGAGCTCTGATTTCAGCATGGCCTTCTCAGGTCCTGATGTGCTTTGATGTCAGACATCTGTATATATTCCATAGGACTTATCCACAGGAGGGATTTACCACATTCTGGTGAGGTTACTATTGAATGTTTGCAGCTGAGATGCATGTTTAGGCTTAAAAAAAACACCTTAATGGGCCATGTCTGAAGTCAGTCAGTAAAAATAAACCCCCAGCTCCCCAGGGTTAGAACTTCATTGCAGCATTTTCACCCTCTGACTTAGAGAAAGCTCTAATGAACTACTCAGCCTATGGCTAGGAAAATGGTGAGTGGCCTTTTGCATCAATGTGCGGATCAATCGATGCTCCAAGCGCGGTCCTGGGGCTGGGATTTACGTGTGAAGTCAGTGTTTCCATTGCTGTTCCTATTTGCTTGGAGAGCCAAGGAAAGTAAAACTTGTTTATGTCTTTCTCACTCAAGTGTGGATCACGCTGGACAAGAGCATCAGAACAAGCAAAAGAGCTTCTCTAAGTACCAGTGATTACCATCCTCTGTCCAATAGCTTTTTCCAAACAGGAAAATGAAGAGTTGCTTGGAATCCTTGTGTTCAGAACAGCACATCTTGAAGTGTGTCTTTACTGGAGAATACCAAGTCTTTAGGAAAAGAAGCCAGTTTTGCTGCTCTGATGGACAGCCTGGACAAGGGGGTTACAATAAAAGAGATGAAATAGGAATACCTTTCAGAGACCTTGAAGAGGATTTGGGGTGATGGGAGTTCTGGGTGTGTGCTGCCTGTTTAAGGCACCATGAAGTTGTGAAGTTCAGAGAACTGACCATCATGTGTATGCAGCTGCAGTACAGAACGTCTTCCATCAACTGTAATTCAGCTACATAGACAGGAAAGAAGAAAGCAGTGTTTTCTCCATCCCTCCCTTGGTAATTCCCAGAAAATGCCAAAGGAAACCTTAGGGAAGGAGGTATCGGTGTACACAGAGCTCCTGCTTCATGCCCAAACCCAGAAGGAATTGCTCGCAAGCTGGAATCTCATTTAGACAAGATAAACCCCAGCTCTCCCATTTTGTTGTGTTTCCGTACAGTGCTGCAGCTGTGATAGAGATAGAAGAGCTATGACACTGGTGTGTTTGTGCAGCATACACCACCAGTTAAACGTGGGACAGAGTGAAATATTTGGGGTTCCAGGCTGGCTTCTGTTGAGCTGGGTTTTCTTTCTGTAAAGGGGATCTCAACTTACCCAGCTCTATCTGTGCTATAAACGTCCCCTTTCGAATAGCATTAAGCAGTTGTTCTAAGTAGAGATGTGTTACTTCCCTTAAAGGGGTCTGTTTAATACAGCCATTAGAGTTTCTGTGTGCTAGCCTGGCTATGATGGGATGCTGTGACCATTAAACCCTGGCTGATAAATTAATGCTTCAGAAAGAAAATGCTACTGAATTAGTCAGGATTGCTTTTAAAGAGTCAAAAATGGAAACCCATTAAGCCATTACTGAGCTCCTTTACTCTCAGTGACCCTGCTGCTAACAGAACTTTAGGGGGACTTCAGGAAGCTGTTACGTGACTTCTGGTGTGTCAGACTGCTCAATCTGGTGCTGGTAATCCAGGGAAGAGATAGAAGTCCACCCTTTATCCTCTGCTTTTGGAAGGAGGAAGGAAGTTGGGAGATTGGAGCCCAAATTGTGCTCATAATAGCAGGATGCTTCTGAGAGCTGTTCACTGATGGGAACAAGCTTAAAACTAAGCAAGTAAAAGTGCTTGCATCTGACTTTTGGAAGCTTGCTCTGAGCCATCCTCCTGCTCTTCAGCCTCTTTGCTACTCACAAAAGGTAGTGCTTGTCAGGCTTTAACCTGCTCTTGTGTGCTTGCTCCTTCTTCTCCAGGTTGCCAGCATTAGTGGCAGGAAACTGGCAGCCTTTCATTGGCTTCACTGCTGTTTACTGGGAGCAAAAATAGCTGCAGGCTGGGCAGTGAAAGGCCAAGCTTTGGTGAGAATCTGAGCTGGTTTTGCTAAGTTAAATCTCTTGCTTTTAGTTTGTGGCCAGCGAGGACTGAAAGCTGAAAGTGATGTTTAGGTCAAAGTTTTCTGTTTAGGGTAAAAGAGCATCCTTTGCTATAGCTGAATAAACTTACAGAAGGAATCCTGGAGCAGCAGTAACCTGTGCTTTTGCCAGGAGCTTGAAAGATGTAAATATAAACGTAGTTCCATTTATACTTACAACATCCGTTTGGATGCTGAAAACAGCAAAGCTGATCCATAGCTCCTTGGTAACTTGTTCAGTTTGATCTGGATCTGCATTCACTTGGCATAGCAGCCCTTGGATAGAATAGTTGAGTGGTGACTTTCCCGTGCTCAGAAGATGGTCATTAGCATGGTTTGGAAAGCCAAGGCTTAAAACCCTCGTGGATTCCTCTTCCCCATTTGAAGTTTGATCTGGACTCTTTGCACAGCAGAAGTGCCATAAGCTTGGGTTCGGGGTGGTTTTTCTTTCCCAGAAGATGGTGGATTTTGGGCTGGAAAGCGATCAGCGTGACCTGCAGGGCTTCATTAGAGCCATGCACAGTGGATTATTCCTGTGTGCTGTAGGGACGTTTGTGTGTTACCCAACTGCAGGACTTGAAGGTACAAAATGAGTCTTTTTCCATGTTCCAAACCAACTGCAGTCTGCACATAAACAGCCAACCTGTGATCCTGAACAACACCTATGAAGGGAGGGATATTTGAGGGTGGTTGAAACCAAACCCAAGCTGCATTCCCACTTGTTATCTTTCCTTTATCTTGCATTTTTCCCCCAGGCATTTTTTCCTTGCCACTCCAAATTCTTGGTGCTCTGTTAAGATACACCCTGCAGTTTCCTGTTTGCTTTTGGGATACTTCTGTATTAGGGAAACACATGATCTGAAGTCATTCGGGTGGTTCCATGGGTGGTCAGGCTGAGTTCCTACTTTGCAGGCTTACTTGTGATGCTCCCACTGAGATAAAACCAATGTTCATGCTGCTTTGAGGGCAGGGTTTTGGTTTGTTCCCACCTGGAATGCTAAATCACCTGGATTCAGTAGTAAGGTACTCCTGGTCTCCTTTCTGCCTGCTTTTCCCATTAGGAAAGCTAGCGGACAAGTTGTGTGTGTGTGTGATTTGGGCTGAGTTTTAGTCCCAGAGTTATTTTTGCTTCCCCCAAATTGTTTCGAAGTGATGGAAGATGTTGGAAATGTACTTTCTTGTGTGTTATGGAATCTCTGTATCCCAGTAACCGATTCTATTCCCTAAGTCTTCATGCAGCTGAAGAGCATTAAGATAGAAAGGAGTTGTATTAGACCATGGGGAGAAGTTGCAAAACAGGGTTATATATCAGTACTCCTCCATATGTGTGCTGTTGTCAGTGAAGCCTTGATGGTGTGAACAGTGGTGGTTCACATTAACAGCTCAATAATGAAGCTGCAATCCAAAAGGAGAGCCAAAGCCTTTTCCTAAGCGGGGTCGAGGTGTTTTGGATCCTCTCATTTCCAAGGAAGGCAAAATCACTCCGTGGCCATTTTCTTCAGCCAGGTTTGAATGTATATGGGAAGTTGCAGTGAAGTTGTCACTTTGGGGGCATCTTGAGGCTCCGTGAGTCAATGCCCAAGTCATTCCAATGGGATAGCAGTAATTAGTCTTGTTGGGCGCAACAGAATGGTGGCACAGATTGGAGTTGAGGATTAAACCGGGTTGAGCCTGCTGACGGGTGACCTCAGGCAAGTCACTTGACTTTGTGCCTTAGTTTAGCCGAGGAATAAATAGGTCCAGCTCCATGTGCTGTGATATGGCTTAGAATCTCTTCATGAAAAGGGGCTTTTAAGTGGCTCTGGTGCTGTGTTTTGCTTTAAAGGGGAAGGAAGAGGCCATAAGTGGAGCCATCCAGTGCTTTGCATGGGAATAGTTACTGAAATCCTTGTGAGGAGTGGAAGGCAGCTCGGCTGATGAAACATATTTGGGCCTACCTGTGCACTGTGTAAGGGTTATTAATGGCCTAATAGTGCTGAATTTCTCTTGCCCTTATATTTCGAGGGTGGCTTTTGTGGTAAACTGTTCCAGTCCCAGCCGTTAGACATACATTTTGCAAGCTTGAGGCTTATAAATGAATCTCTTTTTAAAGGACACCGTTCTGAGCGCACTAACACATTTGTTCAGGGCACGTTCCGAGTGAGTTGTTGTGAGCTCGGTCTCTCTGGGGGTAGGAAAGAGGAGATGCCAAAGGCAACTGCGTTACCCAAACAACTTCAGGAAGCCAAAGCTGTGCTGAACTGTGGCTTTGCTGAGGCTAGCTATGCGCCAGTACTGCCTGCAGTATCTGAGCATGGCACTTCCCCAGTGCAGATGTCTGACAGGCGCATTGTCTGCCCAATGACTCATGTAGGCTTCGGTTATGGAGCATGATAAGCTAGAGAAGGAGGAGGAAATAACCTGCTGCCTCATTAATACAGGCTTCAAGGGCAGAGCTGCTGCCTTGGAGTCACAAGTACTTGGAAATCCCCCCTTTTCTCTGCAAGAAGGCAGAGGAAGCCTCAGGCTTCAGCAGCATTTAGGTCTGTGTAAAGCTCTGGATGAAGATCCATCGATGGTTGTCACTGAACTGCGTGTTAGGCATCCAATATGAACTGCGCCCGAGCTAACACTGCAGCTCCCGCCCTGGTTCCCAGTTTGCTGCTGGTGCAGAATCCTCCTCCCTACCAGTCAATAAAGGACGAGCAGATGAGAACTCCTCCCCTTCCAGCAAGTTAAAGCAAGCCAAAGACTGCCATTTCTGCTATTGAAATTCAAAGGCAACCAGGGGCTGGTATTATCAGCTCACACCAGATCTGCCTGCAGACAATAATTCTTCCTGCCTTGGCCCCCTGCCATGTGCATTATTGTAATTATCAGCAATTGAAAAAAAAAACCCTAAAGCAATAAAGCTGGGATGAGCTGCTGGGCTGAGATTTACTGCCTGCTGTGTCAGGCATTCATTAGCCTGCCTGGGTTCCAGCCACCTATCTGCTGGATGAAAGCAGGAAGAGGAGCGAAGGAAAACCAAGCATGAAACGCAATTTGGGACAGGGATTGAAAGCTCTGCTCGTGTGCACAAGTTCGAAATCCTAAAGCAGGGGAATTTTAAGTGCTCTGCTCAGTTCTTGGGCCTAAAGTTGGAGCAGCTTGCTCCAAACCCTTGTGTCCAACCTGGCCTTGAGCACTGCCAGGGATGGGGCAGCCACAGCTTCTCTGAGCATCCTGTTCCCTGTCCTCTGTGCAGTTTTCAGCCCAGGAAAGGGTGAAAAGGTAAAATACTCCTGCATTTAAAAGCCATTGAGGATTGTGGTTCCAGGAGGGCTGATAAGGTAACAGGGCTCATTTTAGCATCAAAGGAACTGTTAGAATTCCTCAGTGGTCTTGAAAGAGTTCAATTTATAACCTCGTTATCTGCGGCTATTTCAGTGGAGAGGAGGAGCTGCAGCCTTGTGCTGCAGAAACAAGAGGAAATGCTTTAAGAAAAGAATCTTCTTCCCTCTTATTTCCCTTTCTCTTTTAACCAAGCAAAGGTGGGAGGTGTTCATCAGGGCGCTGTTCTCAAGTCCCTCAGGCTGCGCGTTCTGATGTTAATAACCAGGATTGCTTTCAAGGGGCTTTGCTTAATTAAAAACAAACAGCACGGGCAATCTTCCCGAGTAGTGCCTGGCATTCCTTGTCATCGTGGCAGCGAAGAGATGGGGGATTCTTGTCATTCTTCCAGCAGGGAATCTGCTTGGACCTGCAGCAAAAGGCTGTGCGTTTTCTTCTCCGGCCACCAAATCAGTGCCGTTCACAATCAGAGCTTCATTTCAGCACCTTATGAATTTTACAGGTTGGAGTTCCACTTGGAAAACAACTTAATCTTCTGTGGCTTTCTCCAGCCAGGGCTGCTGGTGTTCTGCTGCAAAGGAAACCTGCTGGGAAGCACAGAGTGAGTTTTCCTTGGAGGCTCTTGGTACTTCCCAGGCTATGATTTTCCATAATGCATGTTCCGTGGTTGTCTTGGGAAGCCATTTGTGAACAGCTCTTTAGCATCAATGGGAAGGGAATCAAGGTTTCCTGCTAAGCTCCCGTCCACTCTGCTCTTACTTGAATGAAGATTGATACTCTGGCTAATCTGATGAGATAGGCGAGGGGTTTGCAGTGTTTGACCTCACTGAAAGTTCAGGCCGTAGTTAACTGATGCTGCTTTGTGGGTGCTTTTGTGCTCTTAAGGTACTCGGGAACTCATCGCTGTCAAACACAGGGAGGAACTTCTCTTCCCGAAAGCAAAACTCCAATCCTGGAGTCCCCAGCAGCATGTGGCAGGCTTTCCTGACCGGCATTGGATAGAGAGCTGTGCTAAAGAGGTGAGCTTTAAAGTGAGCTTTAACAGATCCTGGAAGTAAAAGGCAAGGAATACGTGTGCGGTTTTCACGTTGTATCTTTCCAAACCACATCTGCAATGTATTGCGTGTGTTTGAGGGGTAGATGTACCTGTTCCTCACAACTGGAAGAGGCTAGTAGCGTGTTATAATACTTGGGCATCGGAGAGGAAGATGGAGAGGTTTGAATTCCAGTGTTTCAGGGACCATAAATCAGGCAGTGTGTGACAGGGTGAGGAATTTAACTGACTTTAACTGGCCAGAGATTTATGTGTTTATGGAATCAAATACTTCCTTGGTCTTGGAAAGCAAACTTGGGTTACAGAATGACACCAAAAGGCCGAGTGGAATTTATCATGAAGCATCTTGAGAGTGCGAGTGAGGAAAGTGATGGTTTATGTCAATCTGTTTCCCAAATAACATTTGTCTTGGTCTCACGTTATGGATATGTATTAATAGGATTATAGCTCCTCAAATAACATTCGAGGAGGAGGTACACAACTGGATGGCCTCTCATCCATTATGTGTGTGTTGCTCCTCCTAAGCTGTCAGCCTGCTTATTTAAGAGGCGGAATAGTTGCTCCACAGCCCTGAAGGAGGCAGCTGCTTCCATTTATGGCTGGGAAGTTCCCAAAGAGAAATGTGCTGTCAGCTTGTTCATCCCTCTGCAATGTGAGTTCTCTGCAGTGCTGAAGAGCTTAGCAGAGGACATGGCTTTGTCCCAAGCTTCGTGCTGGTTTACATGTTCCTTAGCTCTCCTTTTGCGAAGTGATGCTTGGGGATGTCCCATCCCTGGCAGTGTTCAAGGCCGGGTTGGATGGGGCTTGGAGCAAGCTGCTCTAGTGGAAGGTGTCCCTGCCTGTGGCAGGGGTTGGAACTGGATGAGCCTTAAGGTCCCTTCCCACCCAAACCAGTCTATGGATGTGGACTGGGTAACGTCGGGCATCATCAGCCTGAGCAATCTGCTTTTGTTTCTGATGCACCAAAGGCAATTGTGTGTAGCAACTAAAATTACTTTGTCCCAAAAAGGTGGCTTTCCTCACTACTTAAGTAGCAGCGTTAAAGACGTGGCTTCCACTGGTACAGATGAAGTTTGCTTCTCTTATTACAGGTAGAATGAGATGAAAATGCTTTCATGGGGTTGGAGCGGTGACAAGTTTGAGTCCTCACACTCAAAACCCTTATCTTGCAGGTCATGGGGTTAAAGATTCAACTTGTGTCTGTCAAAGTTCATTCACTTGCTCAACAGCAGTGACGCAAGACAAGATTTCTTCCATTGGATTAAGCGATGAAATCGAGTCATTAGTGTCTCCTTCGTTCAGCTGTGAATTGGGGCTTAGCATGCTCTGGTAGTTGGGGCAACAATGCTGCACTGATAGGTAAAGTATGTGAGCAATCCACCAAGGAGGAGGAGTGATACCTTTGCCACAGTGGGAGGTGTCAGGCTGGAGAGACTGCAAAAACAAACACTGGATGTGCCTGGGGGTGGTCATGATGTCAGGAGGCTGGTATGTGTTTGAACAGGGTTTTGCTCATGCAAGAGCTGCTGTGAGTGGATTACTTAGGGATGTTTCTGCCTCTTTTGCTTATAATAACCTCATTTTGCTGCATACTCATGCAGTTTGCTTAGGAGAAAACAGTTTTCCAGCATCAGTGGTGCTAAAGATCTCCAAACCATTCCAGAACCGTACCTTTTATTCTATTCTGATACCTTGTGCACACTCCCGTCTTGCATTTCCTTTTGCTCTCTTCAGAGTTCAGCTTCAATCTTGGATGCAGTTTTGTTGTTGTCATCAGACAAAGTTGTGCTGGCGATTGCTTCCTTAAGCATGTCAAGTCTTGTGCTCTCTGTAACGTGCTTTTGGTACCCAAGGGGTGTTGGTTTGGAGAGAGATAAAAAGGCCCTCTTACAAAGTGCGTATGTGTGTGTTTATAGAGTGATGAAGGAGCATTCCACATCTGCCTTTTTCTTCTGGAATGCGGCAGCAGAGAGGAGGCAGCACAAGAGCATGGGTTTGCTGCCTGCCATCAGTTAGCACTTGATAGGAGTCAATGTCTGTTAAATGGTTTGATTTCTTAAAGGAACAAAGTTACTGCATCCTGTTACCATCCGGATATTCATCCGGAGAGCCCTTCTATACTTGAAGAACAAACTGTTAGGACAGAGCACAAGAGGTTCCTGTACTAAATTTGTATGTATAAGTGAGCTTGGAAGCATTTTGTTGTGGGACATTGATACAGGTCTCATCTATAGGTCAGTATTTCCTTACTTCGTGATCTGTGCTAGAACTTGCTCTCTTATTGGGTTAGATTAAGTAGAAGCTGCTTGTATAAGACTTGGTCTTAAATGATGTGCAGTTGAATAAGTCCTTAAAACTCAAGGGGTGGTTTTCCTGGAGTTAAGACACGAATTTAGGCTTTTGTATCTCATCCCAAGCATGTGGTCAGCACTCAACAGTCCTTGGCTCCTTGTTGAATATCTTATCTCCAGGCAGTGATTTTGTGTGTGAACAGGGAGGGGGAGAAATGGGCTGATTATGATGGAGTTCTTTTATTCCTACTGTCCACCAGGTAGGAGCTGCACCCAGGGGTTGTCCCATTGGATTTTTCTCTATCTGCTTCAAGCATACATGTTTTGACACAAGCGGATGGGGACCTGCAGGCAGTAAGAATGAATGTTGCCCACAATAATGTGTGTGGTTTTGAGTGTATATAAAGCTAAAGCTGAAGGCCAGGAATACAGAAGCTATGGGGCAGTGGTCCCTGAAGCCTCTGTTTCTAATCTGCCTTTTCTGAAGTAGCTGAAATGGGTTTCATTCCCCTTAAACACCTTAAAGAGCATTGAGTTTAGGAGTTTGGTTTGCTTTGCCTCATACCTCTGCTTTTACAGCAGCGAGTAGTTGTTTAAGGGGAGCATGTCCCGCTCCCAGCATTCACTCAGTCTTTTCAGCAAAAGCCCAAGCCTGGAATTGGATTTAATCCCCTTTTTCTCCTTTTGGTCAAGCAGCAAGATTGCCAAAAGGGAGCCTGACCTTGTTTGCATTGATCAGTCTGCAGTTTGACCCACATGTGGGGCTGGGATGGCGGGGTTTTGTGTGCCAGGGCAGGCTTGGAAGTGCGCCGAGTACACATCAGAATCCAGGCAGGACAAATACCCATAGGAGTGCAGTGACCGAGAGACAACAGGCTTTGAGGACTGGGGTGCAACAGCTTCTGATGCAGCAAAGTCGTCTTTACTTGTATGTTAGAGCAAGAAGCTTCCATGTTTCCATCCCAAGTTGTTGAAGGTTTGGGGAGAAACACATACTTGGAACTCTGAGGAGGATTTGTGCAGTTACTCTAGCAGTAGTAACCATACCCTGTGTAACCTCACGGAGGTGTTTCTATCAGAAGTTACTAGTATTAGTTAGTTATCTTCAAACACAGGCTCAAGTGTTTCAGTCATCCCTGTGGGCACAACCTTGGAGTGTGAATTACTGTTGGGTTTGGTAAGCTGTTGAAGGAATAAAAGCAGAGTCTGGAAAACCACGGTTGGAAACGTGGTGTGTGCTCAGCAGCTTTAAGGAATATCATTACAGAATGGTTGGGAAGACTCCTCTGATGTTCTGGATTAAGCAGGAGCTCTCTGGAGGAGGCGGCAGAGGCCTTCTGGTTGCTTGGGTTGTTCTGCTTTCCATCAGGCCATGCAATCACCGTGTTCTGTCCTTGTGTTCACAGGCGCTCGCAGCCAATGCTGGGGCAGGCTTCGCGGTGGCAGAGCCTCAGTTTGCCATGTTCTGTGGGAAGCTCAATATGCACATGAACATCCAGACTGGGAAATGGGAGCCTGACCCTTCCGGGACCAAGAGCTGCTTTGGAAGGAAGGAAGAGATCCTGCAGTACTGCCAGGAGGTGAGTTGTCCTGTGTGACCCTGCATCTTCACTGCAGCCAAGGAATTGGATTCCCATTTAGCCGATCAGTAGCAGATTAACCCTGCAGGAGATGAGCTTGCTTTTGAGTAGCTCAATTCCATGACCTCTCTAGCTCAGGCAGAGCAGGGAGGACACTGCAGTGGGATTGAGGGGCTACCTCTGGTTTACATCAGCCACAGCAAGTGATCAGTGTTTTAAGTCATGGGGATTTTGCAGGGGTATCTCCAAGTCTTAACCTGGTTCACCAGCATCACCACCACATTGTACATGATGGAGCCTGACACTGTTCAACAAAATGTGGCTGGGTTGTTCTCAGCAACATGTGCAGACCAGCCAGAACATTAGAGAAGTACCTTCATCAAAGTTCTAGGAGTATTTACAGGCTCTTCATGCTTGATTGTAGATGTAATGTCCTTTCAGTGTGCTCCAGATATGCTGTAGCATATTGGCCTTGATAACTGTCTTTAATTGCTCCTCTGAGGTGACAGGCAAGGAAAATGCTCTAAGTAATGTATCTTTTAAATAGGAAAGTGATAGAATGCCCCATGTCTGGACTAGATAACTTTTAGAACTGTTTTGCAAGGCTGATGTAATTGGGGCTACATTTGGTTCATGTAGTTAAAGCCTAAATATAAGTCCGTGCCTGGACCTGAGAACTCGAGGAGGATGTAGGAATCATATTAATACATCATAAATGGAGCAGGCATAAGGAAACCTGAGGAGGTAGGTGCATATTAGCCTGACAAGTGACAAGAGAGTCTGAAGATGTTACTAAACCCTATTTGTTGGTGATTGCCCTCCTCCAGAGGGTATTGTGCTGCACCAGACAGAATGGAATGGAGAAATCTCCTCCAAACCCAAATCCTCCTTCTCCACTACCATGCAAAGCCAAACACCTCAGCTTAGTGCCAGCAAAGGCTTTTGCTGTTGACCTGGCTTCTTCCTGCTGCATGGAAGTGATGACACATTCCATTTCTCAAGCCCTGTGTGCCAGACAGCTTTTTTATGTCTTCAGCTGTTGCGAGCTTGATCCAGAAGGGAACGTGTGTCCGTGCACAGATTGGAACTTGGTTTTGTGTGGAGAATCAGCCTCGCTGCTTTGGTGAGGGGCCACTTTGCACATTCTCTGTCCTTTCTTGTTAAACAGATGTATCCAGACCTGCAGATTACGAACGTGGTGGAAGCCAACCGACCTGTCAGCATCGACAGCTGGTGCAAGAGGGGGAAGAAGCAGTGCAAGGACCACACTCACATCGTTGTGCCCTACAAGTGCCTGGGTGAGTGTGGGGTGATGTGTTTGTGTGTTCATATGAAACAAAAAGCCTTCTGGCTTCTAACAGAGGGAACAGCTGAGCTTCACAAGGCTTCTCCTCTCGGGTTGCCATTTCCACATCCATCTTCCTCTTAAACGTGTTGATTTCCACAGGATGGAACTCTCCCTGTTTCAAACAGATCGACAGCTTCATAGCAGCTGTGGTGGGATAATGGTGCCTGGCATGCAAAAGAAATCCCTCCCTTCTCTCTGCAACTGCCATAAAAACCTGAAGGCTATTGTACTTGAGTATCACAAAGACATTGGGATTTAATACTCTGATCCTATTTTGGTGGAGCTTTAATATTTTGTTGCCTTGGAGACTCCAATGCTCAGTGTGTTCAGGCTTCCTGCTTTGGTCTTGGCAAGAGATCTCTATTCTATTTCCATGACTATATTTAAACTTTGCCGTTTCAAAGAGGCCCTGCTTCTTGCAGCTGTATCCCATGTCCCCACTTTGAACTGTAAAAGAGTATCAGAGGAACTGATTGATTTCGTGGTGCTTTCCAGAATCTCTCCACCCATTGGAATGAAGGCATTTAGCTTGTTTACCTTGCAGCTTTTGACCTGGAGGTTGTGTGTGACACCGTGCTGCACTGCATGTGTTCTTAGCACTAAGCTTAGCCTCAGCTGGAGTTATCCACTGGAAAACAGTTGGTTTCATAGAATCCCTGTGCTATCTTGGGGAGTCTTGAGTGCTGGGAGCATTGAGTGGGAACCAGTTTTCCTTACTTGAGGCCTGATTTCAGGTTAGGATGTGGTTTGGTGCAGGAGAACACAAGCAAATCTGCAGACCTGCATGGATACTTTGTCCTGTATGTGTGTGTATATGTATGCATACACCTTCATATATATATATGTATACATACACATACACACACATACACCTTCCAATAGGCAGTCATAAAGCACATCCTAAAAATGGAATCTGTTGTGGAAGCAATCTGGAAGAAAGTCTTTTGTCTTTATAGACGTGGAAATACAGGTTGGAGAAGCCACCAAACCCAGCTGATTATACAGAGAATTCCTAATGGAAATCAGGATGAAAGCAGGATCTCTGGATTTATGAGGAGTCATCTCGCTGAGAAGTAATCCTTCCCCAAGCCTATTCTCCAGCTGAGAAATAAGCTGATTTTAGTGACGCTGCCCTAAAACGTGATAAGCAGTAAACCCTCTGTTCAAGTTTGTAATTAGTGGCTTTCCCAGTGCTCCTGGCTTGTACTGCTCAGCCTGCGAGGCAGCTTTGGCTTGCAGAGCCGAGTGGCAACTCGGTAGTCCACATGTACATAAAAGACCTTCTCTTGTTTGCAGCAGCCCACAGATTGCTTGCTGCAAGTGGATGCTGTGTTTCTGTGGGCTGCCTATGGCTTTTTGAGTGTAGTTAAGGGGGTTTTGGTCCCATTCCTGTTTGTGTCTTCGTGCCTTCCTTAATCTTGAGGTAGGATTTTGCTGCTTGCTGATTAACCTTCTCCTGTCTCCCCCCAGCAGTGAAAGCTCTTTTGTAATTCAAAGGTAAAGAGGGGAGAAGAGGAGAAGCCATTAGCACTGCCACTGAACTGTAAAAGGAAGGTAACAATAGGATGATGGGAGCAGGGCTGAGCCTGGTGAGGTGTGAAAAGACAAACTAGGCTGCTGGGTGGCATGGAAACACAAGAGGTGACATGGAAACACTTCTTCTGCCTGCTCTGAGCTGAAAAAGGAGAGGATTTTGCTTTTTTGACCATCAGTGGGGAAGGTGCCATTAACATGTAGCGTGTAAGGGTTGTCCAGATCCTAAGAGAGGATCTTCCATGTGTTTTATGTGGTGGTGTGAGGATTCAGCGTTGTTTGAAAGAGCTATTTATTCACATTTAGTTTGTCTCATCATTTTGAGTCTTCTGCCTTCAGCACCCAGAACCTCGGTCTCTTGACTTTAAAGCTTGGTCAGCGTAAGCTTTCCTATCAGAAGCATTTAAAGCTCTCCTGAGAGGGAAGGATTGTTGAGTTTAAAATCTGGGTGGTCTGTTCTGAGATAAGGAAATGGGGGAAATGCCATTTCTCTGTTGTGCTTGCTAGTTTAAAATGTAGCTGATGTTAAAAGGATGATGTTCAGGTGTTAGTTGATTTCATTCTTACATAGTACCATAACTGTCCTCCCATAATCTGCCCCTAAACTCTGCTTAACATTAGGAGCAATGGCCCTGAGCCTTTGCCATGGGTACTGAGTGGATGCCAAAAAACTTGGTCATGCAAAATCATAACATGTATTTGGTAAAGGTAATGTTGGACAAATAATTCTGCTCCCTGGAGGCTGTGTGGGGAAGGGCCTTTTGACTTAGAAGTGTTCCCAAACGGGGTAGATGAGGCCCTCAGTGCCATTGTACAGTGGTTGGACTTGATGATCTTAAAGGTCTTTTCCAAGCTGGTTGATCCTAAATTGAGTTGTGGTGGAAATGTAGGCTGAATGGCTGCTCAGTCCAAGTAACACAGAGTCTGGAGAGCAGGCTGATGCTCTCCCTTCTTCCTCAAAAGCAATGGTCTGGTTTTAAGGCAGTGCTAACACTTCATCATGCTGGTGAGGTAGTGGTTATGGAAAGCGTGGCATGCAGTGTATTTGCTTGTACCCCAGCCTCTGTAGCTTTGCTTCTTCCAGCCTGCTGTGTTCTGGTTAGGACAGGACCATCCGAGTCAGGGAATGTGCTGCAGTTGATCCTGAATTAAACCATCTGGAAACAAAACAAGACTTGCTCAGATGCCCAGATACTGAAAACATAGAGAGCACCAGTGCCATATGAAAGCGTCCAGGCTGTTACAGCACCCAGGAGCATGAAGTAGCGTTGCTATGATGTTTAGAAAGTGGTTTGAAAACTTCCACGTGTAGTGTTTTCAAAGCTCTGCTTAGACACTCTTCAGTCAATCCTGACTCATCCATGAACAGCTATTTCACTTGCACTGGAAACTTTGGCCTTCAGTGCAGCCTTAGGATTCGGGTAATGTTTCAGCAAACAGCCCCTACTCCTGTTCTTAGAATCCCAGGCTGGTTTGGATTGGAGGGGACTTTGAAGCTCATCCAATTCAAGCTCCTTCCATGGGCAGGGACACCTTCCACTACAGCAGCTTGCTCCGGCTTGGAAACTCTGAGGCTCTGATTTGCTGTCCCCGTTAGGAATATACCAAACTTCTAAGGCACTTTGAGCAACGTGTGCTTTAGTGGAACGCTGATGGTGGCTTTGTTGTCTGTTAGGTGCCTGAACACTGTGAACTATGGATGTTTCTTGTTTTGCAGTGGGGGAGTTTGTAAGCGACGTCCTGTTGGTGCCAGAGAAGTGCCGGTTCTTCCACAAGGAGCGGATGGATGTGTGTGAAAGCCATCAGCACTGGCATACTGTGGCCAAAGAGGTAAATGACCTGCTGTGGCAGGAATATCTATTGTGAATCCATCCCCTTGGGTGCCTGTAGTATTGGAGCACCACAGCGTTCATCTCTGGGGTTTGTCATTGCCATATTGCAGCCTGTGGACTGAGACAGAGGGCAATGAAAAGGGAATTTGAAAGCACTCAAATGACTTAAAACAACCTCTGCAGCTAGCTGAGTTATTCCTCACTCTCGAAAGGAGCTTGCCCAAGATCGTGCTCTAGGATGGAGCTAGGAATTGAAGTCGGGTCTCCAAGATACAGCTTTAACCAGGGGCTCATCCTTCATTCCAGGTTAGAGAGCCACAATGTTCATGGCTAGTTCCTATTTTCCTTGCACATTATGCATTAATGTACCTGCTGCTGCAGGGGATTTGGATGACAGCGCTTGCTTGGGGACAGTCTGAGGTTCTGGTGCCTGATTAGTGGAGGTTTTACATAAGAGATGGATTATCTTCTCAGAATAAATCTAGCTTGGGGGGGGAGGATGGTGTTTGTGTGGTGGTTTTTTAATCTGACTAGCATAAAGGCTGCAAAGTCTCTGCACACTCATTTGAGCTGGGGGTAGTGAAACCACGATGTATGTGTCGAAACAGCAGCACAGTGATTGGTGATGTGCTAGTGAAGGTGAGGTTAAAGATGCACTAGTTAAACCTGCTGCTTTAAAATCCCAGGACAAAACCCCATCGAAATAAAGCTGTGCTGAAGGAGTCACCTTTTAATTGAGGATAAACTTGTTAATGTTGAACGTATTTCAAAGTCACTCTGCTTTTGACAGAGTTGGAGGCCTTCTCCAGAGATATTTGGCTCGTTTTCCGTCTGTTCTGTAACAAAGCAAAACGCAAAAAGGGTTGTGGTATACATGAAGCCTTTCTTACTTCATTCTTTCCTTAGCTTATGAGCCGTTTGTGGATGTAGTGTCTGATCACAGTTTGCATTTGGCTTTTTCTTGAATTATCTGATTGATTTTTCATCTTCAGCATGTTAAAATAATCTTGACATAGAATCACAGAACAGTTCGGGTTGGAAAGGGCCTTAAGTTCATCCAGTTCCAACCCCCCTGCCATGGGCAGGGACACCTCCTGCTAAACCATATCACCCAAGGCTATGTCCAACCCGGCCTTGAACACCACCAGGGATGGAGCACTCACAACTTCCCTGGGCAAACCATTCCAGTGCCTCAGCACCTGCACAGTAAAGAATTTCTTCCTCATACCCAATCTAAACTTCCCCTGTTTCAGTCTGAACCCATTACCCCTTGTGCTATCACTGCAGTCTCTAATGAAGAGCCCTTCCCCAGCATCCCTATAGCCTCCTTCAGACACTGGAAGCTGCTCTGAGGTCTCCACGCAGCCTTCTCTTCTCCAGGCTGACCAGCCCCAACTTTCTCAGCCCATCTTCATACGGGAGGTACATAAAGTCCATTGTAGTGATTATTAACTTACTGCAGTGTAAAATGTAATAAGTAAAGTTTAATGAAATGGCCAGCCCAGAAGCACAAACAGCAGTTCTGCTGCTTTGGAGCGCTCCATCCCTGGGGTTGATGCAAAATGTCCTGAGCTTCAATCTGGGACTTTCCTGGAGATGTTGATTCATCTACAAAGTTCAGATCCATTTTCCTTTGATATTCAGACTTGGTTTGTATGTTGCTGCTGTCTTTTTGCTGTCAAGTATAGACTGTTGGTACTAATCTCAAGGTCTGTGCTAGGCAAACTTTAGCTTTATCCAAAGCAAGAGCACGATGTTGAACTGACAGAAACGGGCTCCTCTTTCAGGCCTGTCTGACAGAAGGGATGATCCTGCACAATTATGGCATGCTGCTGCCCTGTGGAGTAGACCAGTTCCATGGAACAGAATACGTATGCTGCCCTCGTTCAAAGGTTGTGGATGAGGCTCTGTCCAAAGAGGAAGAGGATGAAGACGAGGACGAAGACTATGACCTCTATAAAAGGTAGGGTTGTACTAGCATGGGTGTTGACAGCTCTGTGCATGAAGTTGCTGTTAGTGAATATTTCACCCTTGTGAGGATAGAGAGGAGAATTCCTGTGCTTTTGAACTTCCCAAAGGAGTGTCCTGAGCCTGAAAGAGCCTTGCAGAAGAACAGATGACTTCGCAGCGCTCCTGTTAGCAGGGGAGCTAAGCAGTGCCCCCCCTCCATCCTCAGATTGGCTGCAACAGCAGTTACCTCCCCTGATGGTAGAATTTCCCTTAGTGACAAGAAGCTGATGAGGATGTCCAAGTAACCTCCACTATGCCAGAGGCATGGAGAAGCTCTACCTGCAATAGGTGTGTTTGGAGTGAGGGAGGTCCCATCGCTGCAGTCGATGGGCTGATCAATAGTTGGTCCATTAATTTTTTCCCATCTCCTATGTTTCTGGAACAGAGGAAAAAGAATCATTACTCTGGTACATCAAAGGTGGTCTGCAGTGTAATCACTCTTAACTTTAAACCCTGACTTAACTGTATCCTTTCAGTGAGTTCCCTACAGAGGCAGGTGTAGAAGACATCACAGGAACGGCTGTGGAGGAGGATGAGGATGAAGAAGATGAAGGGGAAGAGGAGGAGGAGGTGGTGGAAGACCGTGATTACTATTACGATAGCTACAAAGTGGACGATTACAACGAGGAGACCCCCACAGAGCCAAGCAATGACAAGGCTGCTCCCGAAAAAGAAGTCAGCAGTGACATGAAATGTAAGAGATGCTCCAGCCTGCAGGCCTCTGGCTTCCCTGAGAGTCATCTTCTCGGTGACAGGTTTTTGATCAAGTCACTAAATGCCACTTGGAGGTTGTATTTGCCAGATAACGTTAGCAAACAGAGGAGGAGCTGATGATGCTTATGTTTCAGGTGTTGAAATTAACTCCCCAGAGCATGGGCCATATGCTTGCAGATAAACAAGAGTTCTGCTGGCAGAAAGCGCGGGGTTTGGCACGTTGAACAAGCACCTCCATGAAGGTGCAGTGTTGGAGAAGAAAAGCCATACCTGCATAGGCTGCTTTGTGGAAAATCCAAGGCATTTGGGGTACACTCTGGGTGTAAAATCCTAGTTGAGGGCGATTGTTTTGGGTTAGGTGGATTATTAGGAAGCAGCTCTTCCCTGTGAGGGTGCTGAGGCGCTGGCACAGGGTGCCCAGAGAAGCTGTGGCTGCCCCATCCATTGCAGTGTTCAAGGCCAGGTTGGACACAGGGGCTTGGAGCAACTGCTCTATGGAAGGTGTCCCTGCCCATGGCAGGGGGTTGGAACTGGATGAGCTTTGGGGTCCCTTCCAACCCAAACCAGGCTGGATTCTGTGATACAATACCAGTTTACAAAAGGAAACTAAAAGCAGTGGGCCATATTCTGCAGAGGTGGCATAAAGGTGCTTCCTGGCCATTTAAGAGGAACATATTTGGTGCTGCCTCTGCATAAACCCTTCTCTTCCCTAAAAGAAAGTCAGCCAGCACAATTGGCCTGCTTTTATTACACAGGTGACACAGGCTTTCTGCAGTAATAATATACACTGTGCTTAAGTGGTAGGTGCCATTGCAGAGGGCACCTGCTGGTTGAGTGGTGCCTCAATGTTATATGATGTCCTATCCTTTGCATGTAGAAGTGTCTGCAGAGGAAGGAGGAGGGGAGAGGCAATGAAATTCAATTAGCTCCAGATCACTGAATCCTCGCCAGTAGTTCTTGCATCTTCCTGGTACAATGCCAGCATGCTGCAGATAATTTTACTTGCTGAGACAAGGCTTAGCTCATACATGTACAGGACTGTTACAGATCTGGTGTTGAAACAGCCTTGGAACCATCTGATTGGGGTGTCTGTTTTGGGGGTCCACAGTCCTTTTTTCCCCAAAGTACCATGAACAGTTGCTGAATTACACGCTCTTATCTGTTCTCTTGTCTCAGAATAACCCAGTTATGTGCCTGCTCATTGTGAAGCAGCCCACGTTCCATGGCTACCTGGAGTTTCAATACTTAGCATATAGATGTTTCCAAACTGGAAAACCTAGCAGCTGAGATTGCCATGGTGATCACGTTCCTTGTGCTTAGCCTGCCTTTTCACTTGCTCTTATACTTCATCTTTCAGACCTGGAGTGTCTACCCAGGCAGAGTGCAGCCAACAGGACATGTTGGGATGCTTTAAGCGGCCTGAATGGGTTTTCCTTCCATCATGTCAGTTTTATCTTTCCATCATGCTGGGATGCTCGAGGCATAACACTGTGACATCAGCCAAACAGAGCCTTGCTGTTTCAGCCTCTAGCTAAGGCGAAATCACTCCTGCAGATGAGAGCTCCATGTTGAGGCAGCTGCTTGGGCAACCTGGTGCTTCAAAGCACCACGTGCAGGCACCTCCCCAAACAGGGAGCCTTGGGGTGAATGCTTTTGCAGTGTTGAGTATCCCCTTCTAAACCTGACAGAAGCCCTTTGGTCGGTGAAGGTATGAAGTAGAGCCACCGCCGTGTTGTATTAAGTGCTCAGCAGGGCTTGCGCTCATGTTCTAACCCGTCTTCACACAGCTGTCTGCTCCCAGGAGGCGATGACAGGGCCCTGCCAGGCTGTGATGCCTCGTTGGTACTTCGACCCTAACAAGAGAAAATGCATTCGCTTTATATATGGAGGCTGCGGAGGCAACAGGAACAATTTTGAGTCAGAGGAGTATTGTATGGCTGTGTGTAAAAAGATGAGTAAGTCCTGCCTCCCACTGGCCCTTTTGCAGCTAGCCACTGTCTGTCTGGCGTTTGGTGTCTCCTCCTCCTTGCCTAGGTCAAGAGAGGACACGTGTGTAGCTTATCCTCTTGGTCCTGGTGTCTGCAGCAGTTCCGTCTGTCCTTTCGCAGCAGTCTCCTCTTGTCTCCGCTTCTCCGAGTCTTTAGGGTGAGCTTTCCTAGGGAAAGCAGCTCTGGGTGCATGGTGTTTGTGCTCTCCGTTGTCTTGCCGCTCTTACTAAGGGTGTAGTTGTCCTCTTGCAGATCTATAGCAGGGATTAGGGGCTGTTTCTCCTGGGGAAAGCTTTTCGGTTTGCTTTTATTCCAAAGGTGTGGAAGGACGCACTTGCTTTCCCCAGTGGTGGTCCATCCATGCATTTGAGCAGTAGATCCTGAAAAGTAGGCTGCTCCTCACTGTTCTCCCGGTAGCGGGCAGTTTCTTGCTGTTGTATTTTGGGAAGGTATTGGAGAAGTAGCATAGAATGCAGATTCCCACTTTCAGCTTGGTTTCAAATATGAATCACGACTCAGTCCCTGTGTTTTTTGAGAGCTTGAGGTTTTTGGCACCAATTTCAAGCGGCTTTTATGTCAGATGATAAAACTACCAAAACCATTTTAACCTCCTTATTAATCTTATTGTTGAACTCCAGCACTTCCACTTCAGCTCCCATAAAAGCCTTTTGAAAGGCTTTTTGTGTTATCTGGGGCTTGGCAGTCTGACTCCACAGCCATAATCCTGTTTACAGAATGGGCTTCGTGCAAGTGCTTTAGATGGGGCTGATCTCACCGCAGCAGTGAAATAAAAGATGCCGATGTCAGGGGCTTTTTGTCTAAAACTTTGTCCTGTAACAGAGGGATTTGGGGCTGGAAAGAGGCTTCTCTGTGTCCAAACCTGCTTGAGGAATGCCATGAGCCGGCCCTGAATATGGTACTGATCTCATGGTGTCCCTTGCATGCAATTGGGATGCCTGTGTGATATGTTGCTGTGATTTCAGTTATCCTTTCTCCTTTTCTTCATTCCTCCTTCCCTGGTCAGAGTAAAGGTTGGTGGATTCAGGTGCATCTAAACTGTATGCCAGGTAATTCTTCTCCTGAAGCATTCAATATTAGAGGGTTTTTCCACCCAAATAACTAATGTGGCTCCCCTTTCTGCCCTCCCTCTGCTGAAGGGCAGCGACGGAGAGCATCCTGTTTGCCATAGATCCTTTGGGAAAGGGCTTTGGGTTGCAGAGCTTCTAAAACCGAGCGCAGAAGCTTGGTTCAGCATTTCCTGCACTGCGGTTTATGGAGTTTGTGGAGTTTGCATTGTGGATTATTGGATAATGGTTGGAATTATCAGCGCTCAAATTGCGTTTCTCCCCTTGTCAGAATTGAATGTCTTTAAGAGATACAAACAGTCCAGTTTATTGGATGAGCCAACTTGTCACACTGAGCCTCCTTCTGTTGCTGTCTTGTCTAATATCGTTGCCTGTTAGTCCTGCATGATGCATCTGGTAGGGAAGGTAGGTTTGAAGTGTCAAATATTATGCAGTGTTTTGTGCAGACTTAGTTTTAAGCTCCCTGATCATATTAATGATGTCTGGAGCCAGCTTGTCAGCGAGCTGCTAATGCACAAAATGTCATTTAAACTCCCCAAAGCTAATGTGAAAGGGAAGAGAGAACAAGTTCTTCATTCTGCAATCCAAGTCATTCCATTGCTGGAGCTGGATAATGCTCATCTTAGAACTAATGGGAAGACCCGTCACCGCAGTGCATTACCGTGCTTTGGGGGTGGTGGGGCTAGCTGGTGGTGTGCAGTAAATTGGCAGCTTAAAGATACCAAACTGGACTCCTGGTAGGTGCTGGTGCAGTAAACTCAGCCTAACAGCTTGTTAATGGTGCAGGAGTGGAGCTTCCTCTCCCTACCTGTCCCTTGCCGTCCAGGATCATGGGGTTTGGCACCGCTGCTTATCCTTACCCTCTCTTTGCAGTGCCAACCGATGATGTGGATGTCTACTTTGAAACCCCAGCTGATGACAACGAGCATGCCCGCTTCCAGAAGGCAAAGGAGCAGCTGGAGGTCAGGCACCACAACCGTATGGACCGGGTGAGCATCTACCTTTGGTCCTTTACCACCTGTGTTTGGGCAAATTGATGGTGGACTGGTTTCCTCTCCATGCACCAGCCTTGTTTCTTGCAGGATGGCAGTTAGATTCTCATTTCTTCAGAGTCTGGGAGAAGAGAATCAATGGGACACTTGGCTTGCTGCTCAGTGGGTTGAAGTGCTGCTAGGTTTAAACCCCACTGCAACTCTTGTTTTCCTAGCCAGGCTGTACAGGGATCTGCGTGCGAAGGCAAATAAGCTCACGAAGACTGGATGTTAATTTGGGTTCTGTCTTTCCTTACCCAGGTGAAAAAGGAATGGGAGGAAGCGGAACACCAAGCTGTCAATCTGCCCAAGGCAGAAAGGCAGACTCTCATTCAGGTAAGAGTTGAAGGACATAAAGAGGGAATTTACTGGTGTTTGGCCTCCTTCTTCTCAAAAATGAGAGATCAAAGTGTTCAGAGCCAACAGGCAGCTGAGATGGAAGAACAGCTTTCTTGTTCTGTCAGCAGCTGCCTTGTAGAGCAGATTTGATTCAAACACATGCTTTGTTCTCAAAGCTGGAGATGAGCTGATGCCATGCCAGGTTCTTCCTTAGACCCAGCAGTAGGAAGCTGTCTCACCCCTTAAGCGTAGCGACACCAGAGCCAAATCGTAACTTCAGCCCTTTGGCCTGTTCCACGCTAACCAGGGGCCTCACAGCCTGGTTCAGATTGGCCCTGACTCTCTGGACACACATTTCCTGTTTGAGCAGACTTAGTGAAAACCACTTAGCCAGCAGATAAAGCTGGTTTGCTGCCAAAGTGCCAGTCTTCTGCCTTAAGAGGAATGTTCAGTTAGATTGCAAAGTTAATCAGGGATATTCTCAGTATGGGATTGCTGGGGGTAGGCTCTTCTGGCAGGGACAACTACGTGAAGTTCCCTCAAAGCAATATCCATCTTAAGTGAGTGACCCTGCTTTGGATTTCAGCCTGGAACGCAGTTTTATCTCTAGATTTTTTAACACAAGCCACTGTTTGGAAATATGGGCAAGTCTAAAAGAGTTTGTCATCATCTCTGTTGAAACATAACAACGCTTAACGGACCTCTCTGGTTCATTTGGAGGTGCGGGTTATGACCTTTCCTATAGACTATATAGAGGTTGGTCTGAAAGAGAGCTGGTGAAACATCCCCTACGTGATGCCTTCGTGAACTTGTGCAAGTTCAGGTTATTGCCTCTGTGCTGAAGGGATCAGTCCTGTTTCCATATTGCAAGGTGAAGGGAAGGAGTTAATACCATGTCGTTAGTCAACACAGCTGGCTCTCCCGATGTGAGCTTTAGCTGCAAGGCTACTTCAGGCCTCTGAAATGCCTTGTGAAGGCAGTTTGGCAGGCAAATAATCACTGTTGAGGTTGCAGAGATGAAATCTGCATCAACCTTTTGCAGTACCCTTCTCCCCTGCTATGAATACCTAGGACATGCAGTGTGACAGGCTCTCTTTGTTCACAGGAGGACCGAGAATAGGTGACCCTGATGCCTGCAGCGCCTTTTCATGCACTTTCTTTGTTGCAGCACTTCCAGGCAATGGTGAAATCCCTGGAGAAGGAGGCAGCAAGCGAGAAGCAGCAGCTTGTGGAAACTCACCTTGCTCGTGTGGAAGCTATGCTGAACGATCGCCGCCGCATCGCTCTGGAGAACTACCTGGCTGCCCTACAGGCTGACCCACCACGGGTGAGCTGCTGTGCAGGGTGGAAGGTGGGAACAGCTTGGTGAGAAGGCTGCCTGTGGCTTGCCAAAGCAGAAGCTGGGAATAGCTTCTACATGGCAATTTGTGCAGGCTTAGCTGGGGGTCTCCTGACTGCCTCCTCCTTTCTGCCTGGTTAAGAAACCCGCCGCTTTGGTGTTCATAAGGCACAATAGCCCTAACAGATGCCACATCAAATGAAACAGGTATTTTCTCAAGTGCTGTCAATTGGCTCCAATGGATCTGAACTCTTCCCCTCCTCAAATCCCACAGCCTCACCGCATCCTGCAGGCTCTGAAGCGTTATGTTCGTGCTGAGAACAAGGACCGGCTGCACACCATCCGCCACTACCAGCACGTCCTGGCAGTTGACCCAGAAAAGGCTGCACAGATGAAATCTCAGGTATAAGAACGTTTCTATCAAGGGAGGTATTGTTAGCCAGGCCTGGCTGTCAGAGGATTTGGGAGCTGTGCTTTTGCTGGGTGCTATAGCAACTTCTCATTCTTGCACAGAGATCTCCTGTTCTTTGTGTCATCATATGCTGTCTGTACAAGTTTCCTCAGTGCTTAGTGCTCAAAATGGGAATTCTGGTGCATACAGGAATTACTGTTGGTCACAAGGACAAGTCTAGGGGTTTAGAGCTAGTTTGGAATCATTTTTATGTTTCCTTTTGCCAAACACCCATGGTATTATTTGCTGGGGACTTGGTCATCCTTGAACCTGTCTCACTTCTTCCAGTACCTCATGTCTATGTATTACTTACATCAGGCTGCTTCTTCACATGCTGTGGTTTGGGTTTGTGGGAATCTTCCATGCCTCTGCAGAGTTACTGCCTTGGTTCCGAAGCGTGATACGTAACCCTTGCCAAGCACTTGATCGTCATTGTTAGCTAGAATAGAAAGTCTATTTTGATGAGTTTATTTTGTGCTGTTGCGATGCATTTTGCTCCTGAACAGCTAGAAAGTCGTTTTCTTTGTGCTGGGTAGTGTCTGTGAATACGCTGCTTCAAGTGAATGTCAAACCTGGCCATTGGTTCTTGTAAGAGGAGCTGCAGGTATTCCCCAAGCCCTTTGAATTACGTCCTGTCAGTTGTTTTTACAACCCACCTTTAAAAAGGTGGAAGATGTACTGAAAGGCCTAAGTAAGAGTCAAAATAAGGATGTCCAGTTAATGTTAAACAGATGTGTTCATAAGAGTATGTCCTTTCACAAGGTCAGAGAGCGCTAACTGTCCAGTTGCAGCTTCAGGAATGCAACCTGTGTTCCAGCAGTCCCAGTTAAGGGTGGGTTTGCTGCTTTTGACTTACCTTTAAATTCTGTAATGCATGAAAGATGTGCCAGAATGGAAAAGAATGGAGAGCTGCAAGGAGACAAGGTGGTGGAGCTCATCCAAATGGAAAGAGAGGGGAAAAATATACCTCATTACTTGGCTTTATAACCAGTGAATGGAAATATCATGGTTTAAGAGTGAGACAGGGACTGGAGCCTGTTCCTGTCACCTCTAGAGAGGCAGTCATGTTGCAGTGATTTTGTAGAAGCAAAACTCACCCTTGGAGGTGTCCTGGTGGTTTCCTGTTATTCCTGGGTGCTATCAGTGTACGTTCAGCCCTTGCCCCTCGAGTTATCTGCCGCTGCTGCTCTGATTCTTGCCGAGCTGCTCATCCTGGTGGTATTTAGAAGCTGCTCTTTGCCTTGCCGTGCGGAATACGCCATAGCTGTTTTTAGAGGCAGCTTAGCATAGCAAACGCGGCCCACCCTGACCCTTTGTTCTGATGCTGCCAAAGCCCAAGAGAGCCCACGTGAACTGTATTCTTAAGCTAAAACCTAAACAGTCCTTAATTCATTCTGAAGGCTGCAGTGTCAACAGATCGACAGGGGAGGGATGTGGGTGGGACGGTTCAATTTCCATTCCCTTTGCTTTTCTGAGGCACTTTAAGCACCTCGATCGATTCCCTTGATTGACAAGCTGCCACATGTCAAATTAAATTGCTTTCATCCTTGCTCTTAAAGGTCAGGCACACATCAGACTGTAAACCAGGTCCTTTCAGCTCCTTTATTTCAGCCTTAGGTTGTCCAGATACATGGTTTTCCTTGTCTACATGATCCCTGATTATGCAGCACCCTCTTCAGGTCATTCTTGACTTCACCAGCGAATTAAATACGCTGGGGAAGAGCGATTTGAGGTTGCCTGGAGTTGGAATTCATTTCTCAAATGAAGGGAGAATGCTGTTGGCAGCGAGTGGGTGTAGTGGGTGTAAGACAAATGTAATGCCACCGTTGTTCTGAAAGGCACCTTTGTTCTGCAACCAGAGTTGATAAATAATATTGTCTACTCCCTTTGTGTGTATCTCATCTAGTAGTCAGGAATGATAATCCATTTAATAAAGCACTTGCTTGTAGCTGCTGTAGGAAACGAATTATGGCCATGTCTGGCGTATGGGAAATACCAGCTCCAGCATTTCCAGTGGAGAGCTGGTTACAGTGAGAGTCAGGCACATCCTCTCTATCTTGCTCCCAACCTTTCCCAGAACACCAAGAGGGCCATGCACCAATGACGAGTTCCAGCAGTGATGTGTAAGAGACTGTCACCCATGGAATGGGACTAGACAGACCCATGCCCCATTCTGTTATCTGTGATGGCAGATCCATCACCTGTAGCAGATGCTTAATGAAGCAAGTGAAGGACTGGTACCAGTTGAGTGACTGACAGTCTTTGCCTCCTCCACCACACTCTTGTACATCTGCAGGTGATGACACATCTCCATGTGATTGAGGAGCGGATGAATCAAAGCCTGTCGCTGCTCTACAAGGTGCCATATGTGGCTGAAGAAATCCAGGATGAGATTGGTGAGTGTCTCTGTGCCAGCTCAGCTCATCACTGTGTTAGACAAGCTTTCATAGCAAGCTCCAAAAAGATGGCTAACTCCTTAGAGGGGATGCCCTCAACAACAGGCTTAGGCTTAGGTGCCACAGGGCAGATGCTGTCAGGGTTTTAGAAACATAGAATCCCGGCCTGGTTTGGGTTGGAAGGGACCTTAAAGCTTATCCAATTCCACAGACAGGGACACCTTCCACCGGAGCAGGTTGCTCCAAGGCCCTGTGTTCAACCTGGCCTTGAACACTGCCAGGGATGGGGCAGCCACAGCTTCTCTGTGCCAGCGCCTCAGCACCCTCACAGGGAAGAGCTTCTGCCCAAGAGCTCATCTCAGTCTCCCCTCTGGCAGTTAAAGCCATTCCCCTGTCCTGTCCCTCCATCCCTTGTCCAAATCCCCTCTCCAGGTTTCCTGCAGCCCCTTCAGGCACTGGAGCTGCTCTGAGGCCTCCCCTTAAGGAGCCATCTCTTGTCCAGGTTGACCAAGCCCAGCAATCTCAGCCTGGCTCCAGAGCAGAGCTGCTCTGGCCCTTGGAGCATCATCGTGGGTTTCCTCTGGACTCACTGGAGCGGGTCCACAGCTGACTGGCAGTGTTTGCGACACATCCAGAGTAGCTTGTACTTCAGAACTTCCACTGTTGGTGTCAAAGAAAAGCCAACAGCATTCCAAATAGCAAAGTTGTCTCTCAAAGGGAGATGAGAAAGATCCATACAAATGGGCAGATGCTTTACTGCTTTATAGTTTAATCCCATCTTGCCAAAACCTTTTGCCACATCAAACCCCTCGGCTCTCATTTGTATGTATTTCTAGGCGATACCTTTACTTGAGAATTCCAGATGAGACTTGAGAGCATGCAAGATAAGATAACCTGGCAGCCCTCAGCAGCATTCCCTGCAGCCCTGCCTCAGCTCCGTTCAAGCCATCTGCCCCTTTCTGTCCCTGCCAGGCTTCATGCAGTGCGTGTAATATTTCCTCTTACTCCTTTCAGATGAGCTGCTTCAGGAGCAACGTGCAGACATGGATCAGTTCACATCCTCCATTTCGGAATCCCAGGTGGATGTCAGAGTGAGCTCTGAGGAGAGTGAAGAAATTCCCCTGGAGGGCAAACCTTTCCGTCCGTTCCAGGTGAAAACCTTCCCAGCCTTGCCTGAAAGTGAAGGTATGTGGAACTGGAAACTGGCTTTACACAACAGAAGCGCTCTTACCTTAGGCTCAGCTCGGTGGAACAGAAAGCTCCATCCTTTTGGGTGATCCAGGAGGAAAGCAGCTGCCCCAGGAAAGAGGCAGTGCCACTTGTAATCTGCACTGAGCTTCTCTCTTGGTTTTCCCATTCTTCCTCTTGGCAGAATTGGTTTCTCTCTTCCCATTTTGCAGGGAGTTTCACATTCTGACTGCGTGGCTTGACTCTGCGATGGCTTTTCAGTCTTCAAGCAAATTGCTCTCATGTTATATTAAGTCTTTGTGCCCTGTTGAAGGGCTGCAGGAGTTCTCTTGCTTTTAAAGCTGCATTTTGTTGTACTGTTGGGTGTTGACAGCTGGTGTGTGTGTGTGTTGACGTTGTAAATGCTTGGACAGAATGCTGAGCTGAAAGAAGGCTGAGGACTAAAAGCTTTTCCCAGGCTCTGAGTCAGAAATCATGCACAAGCCTTTTCCTTTCTCTCTTAATCTCCTTTCTCTGCTATTTTTGTTTTTGTTTTCCCTCCTGCTAGATCCTCAGACGGATTTGTACCACCCAATGAAAAAAGGTTGGTTCTAAGCTGCTCCCTCACAGTGCTTTCGATCACACTCCTACCTTCTCAGTGTGTCTGATAGCTTCATGTTAGTTCCATACTCACCTTGATTTTCATTTCCCTGCTCTCATTTAGATCAGTAACTTTCAGCTGTGCTTGTTTAGGCCTAGTGTTAAAGATCTACGTTAGTCTGAGCATCTCATTGAGTGCGTGTGTTCCTCCCTGCCAGGCTCACAAGGTGTCTTGGAGTAGCTTTTTTGCCCTCGAGAAACCTAGCAGGCTGCCTGCAGCATCTCCAGTTGGGCACTTGGTCACTGTGGTGGTGGATAAGTGTGGAGGCTCTTGTCCCTGCTGTGGAATCCATCCTTGCTGACAGCACTGAGCTAGGAATCAGTGCCACAGCGGGCACTAGTTGTGTTTCCTGCCTAAGTGTCCTCATAGCTACCACAGAGTGCAGCTAGTCTGGGACACGTGAATGAGGAGATTCCTTCTTTGTGGTCTCCTCAGCATCCCCTTTCCACTCGTAGCATCTCTCCATACTATTCACGTCCTGTCCGATTATCCATTTCTCATTTAGCTCCTTATTTATTCTGCAGGAGCTCAGTGCCTGGCTAAATGGGGCTGGAAAAGCAGCATAGAAATACTGGCATTAAATTGCCTTCTTCGTTAGTGGTACGGTCTCAGGTGAGGATGAGGCCTGGCTAATCTGCTACCACAGATCTCATTCCTGAAGTGGAAATTGCAGGCTAATTGCTAAGATGCTCTTGCAGAGCAGTGGTAGGTGTGCTGTGTGTGGGAAGCAAACCCAGCATTTTAATGTGCCTTTGGTTACAAACACATTGTGCAGAATCTCAAAGGGAGAGCAAAGGATTTTGCTGATAACACTGAAAATGAACACAGATAGTTTTGTAACATGGGGAAGGCCACGAAGCTTGCAACTATTCTCATTATCAGCCTTTCGCTACAGACGTAAGTCACCTTCGTTCCTCGTGTGCAACAGCATACAGCTAATTCAGTGCACTGACTGCTCTGGAAGGAATTAGGACAGCCTTCAGCTTGATGATTTGCCTTTGGACAAGTGCTTTGTTGGCTTCCAGGTGATCAATGTAGCTGGTGCTCCCTATTGCATAGAATCATGGAATGGTTTGGGCTGGAAGGGACCTTAAAGCTCATCCACTTCCAACCGCCTGCCACGAGCAGGGCCATTTCCACTAGAGCAGATTGCTCCGGGCCCTGTAGGAGAGCTTGTGATGATGACTTGGGGACAAATATATCTGCACTTGCTCCTTATCTCTACATTGAATTTCAGGAGGGCTGCTAGGGAGTTTTGTGGGGGATGCTGTGCATGTGTGTGGGTTTCTTCCCCCCGGGAAGTATAGAGTCTAAACTGTGCCTTTGAGCTACACAGAACTGGGTCTGTTATTTGGTCCAGCACACTGTGACAAATAGCAGAGCTCAGAACTCCCAGCCCTGGAGACTCTGCTGCATTGGCTCCTGAGGATTGAAGAAAGCAGCCATAGGCCAAAAGCTGACACAGGAGTTCTCTAAAAGTTATTTGTGGCTGGTCTCTCCAGCAAATCCCCATCACTGCCTTTCACAATAACATGAACTGCTTGGGCAGCTGTGAGAAGTCAGACAGGCAGCCTTGGCTGTGTTTGGAATCTGATTACTGCCTCCAAAGAGCTGGATAGGGAAAGGGGATGCAGCCCCCCCCCCCGAGATGCTTCTTTTGGGAGGAGTTGGAAGGAAACGTTGCTTTTTCAGGCACTAAAAACTTGCCTTGGAGCCAGGCAGCCTCTCCTTACATCTCATCAAAGAACATGCTGCCAATTTCAGCAGCAGCTGACATAATGTCTTAGGCAACCTGCAAGCTCAGCAGCTTGTGGAGAGGTGTGTGCAGTCACTGGCAAAGTGTTAAGTGCTGGAGCAGGATTGCCGCCACCTCATTCGTTGGAGAGACCCCGCTGTAGGTT
Source organism: Psilopsiagon aurifrons (assembly GCA_025447955.1). Classification (NCBI taxonomy): domain Eukaryota; kingdom Metazoa; phylum Chordata; class Aves; order Psittaciformes; family Psittacidae; genus Psilopsiagon; species Psilopsiagon aurifrons. Next base: position 4,022 of record JAOEHY010013118.1, on the reverse strand, counting down.
CGGGGCTTTGCTGACCCTCCTGCTTTTGTGTTAGGGAGGTTTAGGTGTTGTGAAGGGCGTTGTGTTGTCCCTGCAGAGAATGGAAACCGGGCTTGCTCTGATGTGCTGTGTTATGTTAGGTCTTTGTATCTTGCATCAGCCTCTCCTCTTATTGATCCAATCTATTTATAAATGCTTCAGATCCAAACAGTTTACGCAGAGCAGCCGCCTCCTGTTAATTGGTATTCCTCTCTTGATCCTATGCTAGTTTCAGCCTAGAAATGGGGGAGTGATGTTCTGGTACAAAGGCTGGCGTGGCTCTTTGCTCCTCCCTTGCCCTGGGATTTATTGCTTCTGGGCTTGTGCCAGATAAGGGACAGCAGCTCATTACAGAGCTGGGTGACCTTGAAATTCTCATTCCCCAGGCGCTTGCTGATGCGCTTGATTGCCAAAGAATGGGTGCCAGCATTCCCTGTGTGCTGGCTCCCAGCTCGGAGGAGATGTGTGCCTCCCGCACGGGGTCACGGTGAGGTGGTGCTGACCCCAAGTGACATCTGCAGAAAGGAACCGCTCGCTCTCACTTTGTGTTAACACCATTGCCTTGAACCTTCTAACAGCAGCACTTAGCTGTAGATGGTATTTGTGGATTGACACCTCAGCCTGGTTTTGGTGAGTCTTGTCTGCTCCTCTCATTGCCACCTCATTCCCACTCATTAACAGTACCCCCCCCCCAGTCACTCGTCACTGTAGCATAGCTTCCGAGCTCCCCTTCTGACACAACAGCATGAAGACAGGTTAATAATCAGCGGTCCATGTGGTTAAACACATTAGCCATGGCAGCGCTACAAATAGTAGGTAACCCTTCCCAAAGTCACTGAGTGATGGTCCGTGCCTTGCTCTTCTGGTGCAGGTTCTGGCATGACTGAGCTGGATGGGCTGATCGGCGCTGAAGAAAAGGTGATTAACAGCAAGAAGAAAGTGGATGAAAATGTGGTGAGCCCTCCCCCTTTATTTTGCGAAGCTGAGATTGCTGGGGACACTAATTAATAGCAGTGGCTTATTTCCATGCTTGCCGAATGTCACTGCATTCGTTATCCATATGGTGTGGGGGAGCAAGTTTTCTGACTATTGTAGGCTCTTAATACTGCTTAGCATCAGAAGGGTGGGAGGGTGAGGGAAGGAAAGAGATCTAGAGCTCTGGCAGACTGAGCTGGAGATGGATCTGATTTAGTCACTGCTTTCCCAAGCAGAGACCCTCTGGTATGGCTTGATTGGAGCTAGATCTGAACACCCTATATGATCCATCTGGCTTCCCACCTATTTGTTGTGGCAAGAAAGGCCCTGCTGCCTTCTGAAGGGGTGCAAGCTGGTTGGCATTAGCTCCGTTTGCGGTGTACGGAGTTGATGAGGGTCTGGTGGCAGCCTTGCCTCAGTTCTTTGGGTTAAAAACCCAACACAGTTGACTTTTGAGAGGTTCCCTTTCAAGATTGTTTTATAGAATCACGGAATGGTTTGGGTTGGGAAGGACCTTAAGATCATGTAGTTCTAACCCCCCCAAAAAGGGAGTTTTTAAAGCCACAGGTTAGGTCTTCCACAGCAGAAGTGCTGTGTCCAAAGCTGGGGTTTCATTTGGGTTTTAGTTTGAGGTAGTCTGGATGTCCAGATGGCTGCAGTGCTAACCTTAAACGTTGGAGAACAGTTGAGAGCAGGGAAAAGAGGGTTCTGAGTCTTTGCTAGCCTTCATTAAAGGTCTCTTGCGTGCCTCCACATCCCTTCTGTCTTGTATGGCTCCCTTCATAAAGCCCTTTTGTGGCTCTTCTCAGGTCATCGATGAAACCCTGGATGTGAAGGAGATGATTTTCAATGCAGAGCGTGTCGGTGGGCTGGTGGACGAGCCGGTACGTACGTGGCTACCAAGTCCAGCCATGGGCAGGCTCCTAAAGCTGGGGTTTGGTTCCTCTGTGGTGCTGAATTTGGGGTTTGGTGCCTTGACACTGCTCTTGGGAGGTCACACAGCACCCGCTTTGCTGTGTAGTGGTGTGAGCAGTAAATACACATTAGAACCTGACCTGGCTCTTGTGGAAGCGTTTTGTGGGATGGGGAAGCAGTGTGGGTCACTGAGCAGAGAAACAAGTTTGTGGTGGTTATCCTTTTGGTGAAGTATTTAGAGGTGAAATACACATCCTCTCCAGTGTATCAGTCATGTCTTGATACCACAGATGATTAAAGAGCTTTTAGGTCTTTATGCTGCCTTTTTGGTATCTTCCTCGCCGCTCTTCCTCCACTTTCTCCATTGTTCTCTTCCCTCCAGGATAATGACAACTCCCTCCGTGATGACTTCAGTTTCAGCAGCAGTGCCCTCATTGGCCTTCTGGTGATTGCTGTTGCCATAGCTACTGTTATAGTCATCAGCTTGGTGATGCTGAGGAAGAGGCAGTATGGGACCATCAGCCATGGGATTGTGGAGGTGAGAAACAACTCCTGCTCCATAACTGAGGAAGAAAATAGTCAGCATGGAATCACATGTTGTGTGTAGGGGGCGAAGATGGCAGGAGCTGCCAAGCCATCAGCAGCTCCACTCCTAGCCAGATGGGCCTTAACTGTGTAGATGCTGACACGTTCATCACATATTAGTGTGCAGGTGTCGGTCATCAGTGGGCCGTGGTGGGATCTGTCACTTCCCAGCTGTATTCCTGGATCACAAGGAATTCAATTAGGTTTCCCTGCCTGGCTCAGCGTAGGATTTAGCAGTAAATAGGCTTTCCAAATGATATCTTTAGCAGGGGAGTAAGGCAGTCAGTCTGTAGCAATTTGTCCCCCCGACTAATGTAACAGCTATTAAGACGGAGCGAGGTTCCTCCTCCTTCCTTCTGCTCCCAACATGCACATTTCTAATGATGACTTAATGGAGTCGGGAGAAAGCTGCTTTTCCCCTTTGCCCAACTGATGCAGGAAATCATGTTGGCCTCTCTAATGAGAGAAGCAAGTCCCACACTCGTAACATTGGCTCACTTAGGAAGAGATTCATGCAGAACATCTCCAAATAGACAAGAGCAAGCAGGAGGCGTTAGTGCCCGATCAGGGAACTCTGTTAAGCTGATTAGTTTTTGTGGCTTAACCTTTTTCTTCTGCTTGCTGCTTGCTGTGGTGTTTATCCAGTGTGTGCCCATCAGCTCTTGGCCCTGTGAAATAAGGCCTTCAAGGAGCAGTAACCCCTCTGTTCCTCCCAAAGGTTGACCCGATGCTTACCCCAGAAGAGCGGCATCTGAGCAAGATGCAAAACCACGGCTACGAGAACCCCACTTACAAATACCTGGAGCAGATGCAGATATAAAAGAGATGAAGATACAGCAGCCCTGGCTGGGAAAGGCTCAGGGCAGAGGGCCAAAGTGGTCCAGCGTTTTGGATCAACTACTGACCAACAGTTGCTTCGAGAGGACTTCATCTTACATTCAGAACTCCTGGATCATTAAGACTATAATTACTACTGTAGAGTTGCAATTTCCATTCTTTTAAATGGGTGAAGAAATGATAATATAACAATATGATATATAAATCTCCTTAAATGGGAAAAAATGGATCTATTGCAGATATTTGACTGAGATAGAGTTTTCTTTTTTTGGTTTTTTTTGTTTGTTTTTTTTTTTTTAAATCATCTGGGAAATGCCAGTGCTGTTGTTCTGATGTCTGATACAAACTATGTATAGAAACTGGGAAATGTGGATTTTGGTTTCAGATAGACCACCTATCAATTGAGGGTCCTTTGTCCCAGCCTGCCTTGTAAAAAGGAGACGGTTGTGGCTCTTGAGTCATTTTGGCTTTTATATAGAAAGCAGTATTTGGGGTTTTTCCTTTGGATTTTGGTTCACAAGTGAATTTCAGTGGGAGTTGCAAAGAGATTAATTTAGGGATAGGAACTATGACAGCATAAGCAAGGAAGCAATTGGGAATGGTAACTAACAGAAATCCTTATAATGAGAAAAAAAAAAAGAAAAAAAAAAAAGAAAAAAAACCCCATCCTCATATGCCAGTGGTGTGCACCC
>JAOEHY010013116.1:0-17207 GCA_025447955.1 Psilopsiagon aurifrons | reverse complement strand
GGACACGACCAAAACCGTGTAAGATAGGACAGTATGCCCCCTACTGTTGTAGAGCTCTTATTAATTACTCTCTTGGGAAGAGCTGTGACAAATCTCTCCAGTTTGCTATCCACACACAATAGTATGTCTGCTTGTGTAGTTAATTTACTTGCTCCTGAAATCATATTCTTTTTCTAATTCAGCACCCCGGTCATTGTATTGCTCTCCTAGAACAAAAATAAGAGATACAGTAGGCTGCAAATATCATCATAATTTCTGCTTCATTTATTTCCTTTTCCAAAGTGGAAAAAAAAGAGTATTTGACTAATTTTGTGCCAAATTGTCTTCTTAAAATGTGTAATTTTGTCTACCTCAGCAAACAGTCACACGATCTCTCGTTTCTAGGCATCCATCCTTTGATGTGCAAAAACCTCTGGCCACGATTTTCACAAGGGTCTATGTTTTGTTGATCGCACCTCAAAGCACATTAAATGGTCTCATTTCAGAAAGTGCTGATCAGACCCTCTTTACAATGTGATAACTTCTGAAATATCCCAGAGTAAATATCTCAGAATATAGGAACTTAAGAATCACTGTTTTCCATGATCTCGTTAACCCCCACCAATGGTTTCCATTTTCCCGTCAAAAGACTGACACTATTAATGTTGGTTCCTAACTTAGTGGATTCAATTGTTATGATTTTTCCTCCTCCTTATCTGGTAACTGAATACATAAAGTCTTTCCTGTCATCTTGTGAAGTATTTTATGTTTTGCAAATCTAAAATAGCTACTGCTTTGAGCTTAACATTTGAACTAAATAAGTTTCAGGAGGAAGTCTGGTTAAATTAGCACAGGGCATAAACACAAAAATTTCTGAGGTTCCATGGTAAAAAGCTTGGGTCATAAAATTGGTTAACAACAAAAAACTTATATTTTCAGAAATTCTGTAATCACTGTGGTTTCAATATGTGCAAAAAAAATGCTTCTAATATTATTAAGCAATAGCTCTTTTCCGTGCTTCAGGGAAAAAAATATATAATAGTCTGCTATAGACATCTAGGGTTCTCTGTAATAATATGCTTAGAAAAAAAAAAAGTAATTGCAAAGACTGATTTAAACCACACACAGATTAAGAAAATTCAGAGACATAGTTTACCCTCTGCCTTTGTGATGACCTGGGTTTAATTTTTCCCCATTTGCTCACTCAGCACAGTGTAAACCTCATTTGGCCAACTAAGCCACTGACTGAGACTAACCACTGACATTATTTTTTGTTAATAATTAGTACAACTGCTAATAACAATCCACAAGTCCTAGGGACATATTTATAATGTGATGTTAGTCTCAACAGGCTGGCTTCTGTTGAAAGAAAAGTGTTTTGCTGTCAGAATAAATGAAATATTGGCCTGCTCTTCCACAATCCTTTCACGTTTGTATCTGCTTCTATGTTTACTCTATCAGACTGTGGCAGAAAATATATGATCAACTAACAAAAAATATGAAGAAATCAGTTCTTGTAAGCATTATCATTCAAATGAAAATCATCTTTAAGAAAAAAAATTAATTTTGTGGCTACAAGAAAAGATTTTGACAAACTTGCACATCATTCATCAACCTCTCTGAGGCTGGGGAAACAGCAAAGGAAGAAACAAGGTCTGGCTTAACTATAATAGTTGAGGGTTTTAAAAGTTGAATAGAAAGCGCTAACTTGAGGAAATACATGTCATTTTTTAGATCTATTTCACCAATTTATGCTGAGTGTGGACAGAACAAAGTTTTTGGAAATCTCACTGATTTCTCGTAAACTTGCCAAAAACATTGCTAAAGAGCTTATGTATTTAGATTGGAGTATACAGAGCAGTTTGCAATGTATCCTATTTCTGAAGCATCCCAGGCTATTTACAACAAAGTCAGCCCTTCTCAGAGAACAAATATTTAACTTACATCTTCACTAAGAGCCATGATTGCATGACTCAATATTCTCAGTAATATCACAAATGGATTGAAGTACAGGAACTAGGGGTTGTTAATTCCTGTCCTTTTTAATCTATCTTCTCCTTGAATTATCATTTGGTTTTGTGCAGATCAACCAAATAGCAGTTTTTAGTCTTTCCGTCTTCATTTATTCCAGCCTCTCCAAAACAGAGTTAAGAATGTGGTTTTATTTAGTAAATGTTACCTTTAAAGGTACATTTGCATTACAAAATTTATACCTACAAGCTAGGAATCTAGTCACATGATAGTGAAATTTAAAATTACTGGCATGTTGCTGATTTGTAAATTAGTACTTGTAAATGGCTTAAACACATTTTTTGTGGTTTAATACAACTCTTCAATTGCCAATTTGCATCAGATAAGCACTAGATACAAAAAGAATATTGCTTATAACTCTCAGATATGCCTCTTGGAAGCCTGCTGTCCTGTAACATTTGTTTAACAAAGAGAAAAGGGTGCTTACATGTGTTCTTTAAAAATCAGGAGTTTCTGTTTTCATAATTGCTAAGCACCTCTAAGTAGGTCAAAGACTATGTTCTTGAAAAGCCTTAAATGGCTACTTACCACTTAGAAACAAAAATGCAATTAGGCCAAGCCATGTGTTTGAATAACTGAAGAAAACACTGTTACTTAGAAACCGGTTTAAAGCGAGAGTAAATTAAACACACAAATGAAGCTGTTTGCCATTGTGAGCTTTGCTTCTTCTATGGAGTTTATTTTGCCTCAGAGTGAGGATAAATGTCTGTGTATATTGTGTTTATTTTGAGTGCCTCTCTTTAGTATGTGTTTGCCCGTTTGTAAGTGTGCATTCATTCCCAAACGCTGATACAGCCATATTCATTACATGTGCCGGCATGCATGCACTAACAGCATGCTAGAACACAAGAGTCTGATGTAGGAAAACTTTTTCCCTTTCTTCCCCTCATGAAATCCTTTCTCATTTCAGAATCAACAGCTACCATGACTGAGAAGCTTATTCTCACCTTCCAGAGAATAATTCCTCTTTGGAATTATACTTTTCTCAACAGCTTTTACATATCTGAATATAGCTATTATCTCCCAAACAGTGCTTATCTTATTTTTTTTTTTATTCATTAATAATAACAGATGAAAAAAAGGTAGATGGGAAATTTCTACCAAAATAGCCTTCTGCATTTGTGAAAAGCAAGATGGCCACTAAAAAGCTTAAAACACTTTTTTTATAACTTGACGAGTGGAAATTCAGTAATATATGTTTCTACAACTTTCAAGAGTAACTTGAAAGTAACCTGAGCCTGAGTTCATACTTCCACCATTTCCCATTGCTTTCCATACCTGGGCTGCTGAAGTTACTTCTCCTTCCCAGTAATGTCCGGAAGAAGTTTATCTGACCTTACATTTGGCATTCAAGTCTGAGATTAGGTTTAGGTTTCAGTTTGTGTACAATCAGCAGTTGGAAAGTGCAGATTAATCCCAACACATTTCTATAATAAACCATCATGTTGGGAGACCTCTTTCTTTTCAGATATCAGAGAGAGGCAGTGAAGACTAGCATTTGCTTAAACCTGTACAGCGCCTGTTAGAGAAAGTGAATCTCACCCTACATTTGGAAAAGTCTACCCCTTCCTATTGTGACCACTGATAGAGAAATGACAGAATGATTTCACCACCATGGATTTATTGATGGTATAGCTTCTTCCCCTCAGATTTCTCTCTTAAAATTCTCTCTTAATTAAAAATTCAATAGCTGGTTTTCTTTGATTTCCAAGTGTACAGACATTTGTGGAGTTAATAGTTTAACGCATTCCACTGATGCCAAAATATGATATTTGTCATTTGGAATAGCATTATGCTATAGATTTTTCTTCTCACTGCTTTGAAGAACACAAAACAGGATACATAGATATGTTTTATATGAAATCCCACAATATCAAAAGAAAAAAGTGCAAATAAAAAAACTATGTGAATGTTTCATGGTGATTAGGAAAAAAAGCATCTGTGACTACCTAGATAAGGAGTATGTTCATAGAATATATAGACTCCATTGAGTTCCCCTGGAGTATTGATTCCTTTATTTCTTAAACTATCACTCATACTTGTTCTAAATAATACTTGGAACAGTAGGCTTGGCTGGCATGTTACCAAAACAAATTCTCCTTAGACTTAAAAGGTCTTGGGACAACACTATAGAACATTGTCATGAAACGAACAAAAAAACATCTGTCCTGATACACAGTCACTTCATTGATTAAGGGCTTTTCATTAAGAAACACACTACTAACATATTAGTGATTATAGTATACTTTTCCAGTACTCAATGAGGAAAAAAAACCCCAACAAAACGGATGATTCAGAGATAATTACCCTGTAAGAGCATTATTAAAATTTTACTGTCACATCCCATTTTTTTGCCATTGCATTAACTGACTTTATTATGACCTCTTCATGGTTTTCTTTAACAACCAATAAAAACCAAACAAGCTCAAACCTCTCATATCCTGTCATCTCTGCAACTCCCCTTACATTGTACTGTTGTTTTATCAGGAGAAACGCAAGCAATTCATCAGATTGTTTCATTCCCCTCCCACATCAGTTTACCCCTTTTGCCTTCAGTCATCTTTGATCTGTCCATGCTTTTCCTTTGTAGTATTCAATCATCCCCTCATTCCAAAATTACTGTCCGTATTTATTTTCATTCCAATTACACATCCGCTCTCTCAGTGTCTCTCTTAGGCCCTATTTACCTACCCTGAAATCTCACTGCCTACAGATCTGTTGTCCTCCATCACACAATTCTTTTAAGATTAAAGTGTTTATTTGATAGTCTATAAAATTCTCATTCCAACAAGTCAGTCCTTTGTCCTGATTTTTAATTCTTTTAATAGGAATTACAAGAAAAAGGAGATATCTCCTATCCTGGTGGAATAAGCAATCAAATTGGCCCAATTGACAAAGGTCCCTGACCCTTAAAATCATTCATGCTGCCTGCTGCATACTTCTCTACGTCTGCTGACTTGGACATCAAACTCAGCAATTCACAGTACTGTGCCAGGCCTGGAAAATACTCAGTCTGCTTGTCATGTCCCCCCTGCTGTGAAATAGGGCTGGCGTGTCTCTGATTTGTGTGGTATTTACTGGAAAAAACAGTCCTAGATTAGAAATTAGCCACAGAGATGGCTGGCTGAACTAGACAGTCCTTTGAGGTGTAACTTTCTGACCAGCATGGCAATATCATACATTAAAATCCAATCCAAAATATCTGATGCTAAAAGAACCATTTTCATTTCAGATAGCTTAGAGGTGAATAATTGAATCACAGTGGGTCAATTCTTTCTGATACAGCCCTAACAAGAATATATATGAATAAATGTATTTGCCTAATACCTTCAGCAGCTCTGTCGCAGGTATGTGATTGACTTGTTTAACAGGTCCTTTGTCGAGCATCTGCCCTAAGACTCTTTTTACTTCAGATCATAAACCCTAAATAAAATGTCTACATCATTTTTCTAGATTTTATAAGTATGCATTGCAAAGCTCCACTAAAAAGAGTAAAAAAACAGTAAAAATGTCTCTCCATGGCAGTGCACTAATTATTACGGGCATATTAGGAAAGGGTTTACCACCAGATTTAAATAAGCATCTGATTGACAGTGGAATATGTTGGATTGTTCTGAAAGCATAATTAGAGAAAGCTCACTCTAATAGCTATTAGCGTTATTTTTAAACCTGCCAAATATAGATCAGAAGTCAAATGAAAATATATTTAAAGGCTTCTGATCATTCATGCAAATCTGAAATGTATTTGGAATTCTTAGTCAGAGCATCTTAAAAATTGTTGCCACGGGACTTTAAAATCACAGTACTGATGAAATGTCATTCAAGAAAATGCTTGAGTGACATAAAGTATTTAATGTTTCCCTGGACTTCTATGCAAAGAATAGAGAAGAGAGAATTTTACATTCTGAATTGATGTTATCACACCCTAACTGACACAACATGAACCAGAATATAATCCCAACGGCCTACAGGTGAAGTACATTTCTGTAGGGGAAATTTTTTCCCATTTCCTGGTATGAATGTGTTAAAAAGGTTACAGGGTTCTCCCTGCTTCCTAAGAATTTATTTTCAAGATGTCCGTGAACACTTCAGTTTTACCCCAGAAGGGACATCTGATATCTTATAAATATGTATACACTAGAAGAGGCTTAATTTCAAAGTGAAGCTCGAGGAAATCGAGGCTTGTCTGCTGAAGTCAAAAAAGAGCAGGAAAAAAAAACACAAAACCAAAACCAAACCAAAAACATGGAAAAAAACCCACATGAAACAAATTGACATTTATTTGCTTTTTAATATTCTTTAATATTTCCAGTCCTTTTGAATAAAGTGCAGGGAGAAATGTCTGTTCTGAAGAAAAAATATGTGCTATGCAGATCAAAGTTAGGACTGGTGTCACAGGCTCACTATCTGATGAGTGTTGCAAGCTTCTAACATTAATAGAGATGCTAAGGAGATCTATGGGAAATCTCATTGGAGCAGATCATCCATAGTGCTTAGGTTCATTGAGAAATGAAGTGCCGGAGTTTCACTAGCTGTCTCTAATTTGTGGAGGTTCATGTATTAGACAGCACAGTGTGTCCCATTCTTGGGACACATATCCTAAGCTTGAGATGTGTATCCTGATCACATCCCTCATGACAGCAGGAGGTATTCTGCTATTACTCTACTTGTATTGTTTGACTTTGAAAGAGAACTTGAATGGAGAGGCAGGGAGGCAGAAGCTGTGTTGGAGGTTTCAGGGGAAAAGAAGGGTGAGAAACATCTGACAGAATCACCTAGTTACCCCCAAAATCTCAACATCTGCATTATTACTGCAAAAAAAAATCTCATATTCACTAATACTTGTTCAGCTACATGTAATAAATCTGCTTTGGCAAGTATTCACAATCCCTTTTGTTTACTTTCTGTGACTATTCAGGAGAATAATGTTTGATGAAAGAAACAGTGTTCCAAACCTTTGTGCAAATATGTATTTGTGCCAGAAGTATTCACATGGGGATCTTGAAAGCTGAGATTTTTTTTCACATAATAATGGAGTTAACCCCTACTTTGCTTGTCTCCTGTAGCTGCTGCATCTCACTGCCTAGCCCCAGGCAGATGTCTCAGATAACCTGGGGCACTGTAAATCCCAGGAAGTGCCCATTGTTAGGACATTAAATTGCACCCTCAGTGCAGGTCTCAGTTTCTTAGCAGTATCAAGGAGATAATCTTCCTTTCCTAGAAAGGAATAATATGGCATCTGAAGGGGGCCTACGGGGATGCTGGAGAGGGACTCTTCATTAGGGACTGTACTGATAAGACAAGGAGTAATGTGTTTAAACTTAAACAGGGGAGGTTTAGATTGAAGATGAGGAAGAAATTCTTTAATGTAAGGGTGGTGAGGAACTGGAATGGGTTGCCCAGCGAAGTTGTGAATGCTCCATCCCTGGTGGTGTTCAAGGCCAGGTTGGAGGTAGCCTTGGGTGATATGATTCAGTGGGAGGTGTCCCTGTCCATGGCAGAGGTGTTGGAACTAGATGATCTTAAGGTCCTTTCCAACCCTAACTATTCTATGATTATATGATTCTATGACAATGGAAACCATCACAGACTGTTTTGTGCTTGCATATTATGTTGATGAGACTGACAGGACCTTATGAAAATGAGGGTAAAGTTCTGATGGCAGGGATCTTTGTTGATGAAATCCTTCTAAAGAAAATTAGCTAACAACTATAAACCCACCAATGTTTAAAATTCCATTACATTGTAGGCTGATAATATGCAAAATAAAATCTTCAATGGAAATTCTTTTGGGAATACTGTATTTTCAATGATCCTGTCAATAACGAGTAAGAGATGTTTTCTTTTATACTTTAATTGTTGTAGTCACATAGTGAGATTCATAACTGAAATGGTTGTCCTTTAGTATTACCTGCTGTTGACACTATGGTATTCTTGATTAACTGTTTTATGAAGCAAATCCAAACAGAAACAAAAGGAATAATCCAGCATTTTATAAATCTAAAACCAAGTATATTTTTAATAGGAAAATTACTGAAAAATAGTATTATTTATGGGTTTCTTATTACAGTGATATGTGCAATAAAAATGATACTACATTCCAAAATTCATAATTTATATAGATTACAGGAATATCTTTCCATAAAACCTAATCTTAAGAGTCATGGTTGACCAGCTATACAGATACTTTACAGATAAGCACCTGCCCCCTAAAGAATAACAAAGGGATTGGAAAGATGCTGTAGCAGGTGTGATTGATGTACAAAATTTGATTTAACAGGATAATAGGGTCACATGTGTACGTGCACACAGTATACAGAAAATCCCACATGCCTGAGTATTCCTCATACAGACAAAGATTCACAAAGTTATATGCCATTGTAATAAGCAATGGCGACAAAACAGGTTAGACAGTTTTAGGAATCAGTGACTAGCAAAACCTCTTCATTTTTCATCACGCAGTCTCAGACAATTCCAATCCATACCTCCTTAAATATATCAGACTTAGAAAATAAATACTCTAGTAAAATAGAAGGGAAAGTACTCATGTTAAAAGTCTGCCAAAGGAAGACAATGTTTCATAGCTTTGTTTTCATGAGTGTTATTCACACATAGCTATGACTCCAACTGCTGCAAGTTGCAAATCTTCTATATCTATAATTTAAGTGCTACACACATGACAGTCAGAAATTCCACTGGAGAATAGTAAGTGAAGTAATTTCGCTGTTTAGAAATTCCAGTAAATCACAACTGAATTGCAACCTGATCTTATTGGCATTTTTATTGAACAATCAACAAATTTTTTTTTGACAGTTAGAAACATTAAGAAATGAAAACACTATCTGAAATTGGAAGAAATACATATAAAGACAGGACCAAAGTCTGACACTTAGACATTAGTTATCGGACTGAGACACTTACCATTACATTTCCCCACTCTACCTCTCTCAAATGGTTGAGGTTGGACATCTGGAAGTTACCTAGTCCAATCCCTCTGTTTAAGCAGGACCACCTAGAGCAGGCTCCCCAGGATCATGCCCAGAAGGGTTTTGAATATCTCCAAGAATGCAGACTCCACAAACTCCCTTGGAAATCCGTGCTAATGCTCAGTCACCCTCACAGGGAGAATGTATCTTCCAATGTACGGAGTAAACATTCTGTGTTTCAGATGCCTGTTGCATCTGGTCCTGTCACTGGGCACCACTGAAAAGAGCCTGGCTCAGCCATCTTTGCACCCTCCTTTCAGGTATTTGTATAAGCTGATAAGATCTGCCCTGGCCCCTCTCTTTTCTAGGCTGAATAGGCTATTGCTGTACAAGAACAAAAAGAATTTACTTAATTCTTTCAGTCAAAATAATTCTTAAGGATGTTTATATAAATCTGTTAGTGACCTTTTAATCAGTAATGGGACACAGTATAATATGTGGTCTGGATTGCTTATTTCAACATTGAGTTTTCAAGTAGACCTAAGTTAAAATGTTACCACTGAGAATTCATTTTCTAAAGCTAATAAACCAACAATATGACTGTCATCTTCAAGTTGAAAGCAAAGCAAAACAAAACAAAATTAAGAGTCATGATTGTAATACTAAAATATTGAGTGTAAAAAAGAAAAGGGGTTTATAATACAACACAGATCAAGGCAACATTAAAAAAAATAAAGTCGTCAGAATGAAGGAAAAAGCTCATAGAGTTAAATTTAAAAATGGCATTCTGAGGTAGAGAACAGAGAAACCAAATAATATAAAAAAGAGAGGGGGTGATATGGATTGCACCTGAAAAACTCTTAAAGAAGGAGGCAGAAATGGGGAGTTTTCAAAATGGAATAAAACCACAAAAGAACCAAAAGAAAGAGGAAATAGAGGGAGAAAGAAAAGTCTACTGAAAGGAAAAGTAACATTCTTCTAACAGAAGTTCCATCCTTGGCTAGTCTGTAAAAAACAACAGTGAACCATACAGGACACTGAAATATAAGCTATTGTTTATGTAGTAAAACTGATTAATAGCTAAGGCATGCAACTGGGATCCAAGACATGCTGTTTCTATTTCTCTTTTTCAGACACTTGATGCATGTTTATGACCAAGAGATTTGTATAGACACATCTGTAAAATTTCAATTAGTGGCAGTGCTTTATCAAAATTTGCAATATGTATTATTAATTTTACAAATTAATATTAATATTAAGCTGAAATGTAATTTATCTAGAAGTCCCAACCAGGCTCTTCTCTGCACTGAATGGCAGAAGGACAACCAAAGTGGGAAAAGAGAGGTTTCAACTTGATATGAAGAAAATCTTATTCACCATGAGGACTGTCAGGCACTGGAACATTTTACCCAGATGAGATGTCAGAGTCCAGCCTCTGAGATTTTCAAGACCCAGCAGAATAAATTCCTGAGCAGCCTACTCTGAACTCATAGCTCACTACACCACTTGCAGCAGATGATTGGACCAAAGACCTCCCAAAGTCCCTTCAAACCTAAATTAGGCTCTAATCCTATGATTCTACCTAAAATAGAGGTGCAATTTTCGATTTGAGCATTTTGAGCTGACTAAAAGCCTTATGCCTGCATTAGTGCAGTGCTGAGCTAAATTCACCTTTTCTTTCAGAAAGGTTCATGAAATTGGGCTTATTGCCACTCCAGTGCAATAAACTTGGGTTTGGTCAGTTTTCTGTATAAGAGATTAAACCTTATGCTTCTTAGAATGCTACCTTTAGAAAAAACCCTTATAACTCCATTCTGTATCTGTAATATGGGGTATTTCATAAGGCTATTGTGAGGATACAGTCCTTGTTATATGTGAGATGTTAAATTTCTACAGTGATGAAAAGCCTACAACAATAAATAAAATTAAACAAATCATATTTCAGTATTTCAGTTTTACCAAGTAATTACAGGCCTTAATCTGAGAGAAAGCAAGGAAGTCCATTCAATTTGGCAGGATATGTCTAGCTGGGAAAATGGGACAGCTAGATGTGGCTGTCCTTTGATTTTAGAAGGAAGTAAATATTTTGAAAGAAAATCATTACCATCCTAACATAAAGCATCAGAGAAGTGACTGCTAATTTAAATGAGCCTGAAAATGCGCACAGCAGATAACAGCTTTAAGCACAGTTACATTTCTCTTTTGTTCATGGAGTCACCTTTTTGTGGTTTACCTCCTGTGAAGTAAGTTCCATCCAAAATTAGTTTAGCTCTGAGGAGTGATGAGTACCAGCATGTGAGAGAAGTCCACCTGACAGTCCAAGCCAAGTGGCATTCCATGGAGGAAGCCACAGCTGCATGCCCTCCAAAGGACATATTGCCAAGCGTAGAGGGAACGTTTGCAGAGGCCTATGATGGGGTTTATACTGCCCTTGCCACGAAAGTATGAGAGTAGTTTTAAACTAAGTGAATTTTACATGCTGCTGTCCTGGCGCCTCTTTAGGCATACTAGTAGCAAGTGCTAAGTATTCTGTGTGCAGAATAATCCAGACCACCCAGCTTTTAATATTCTTCCACATTTCTCTTCACCTTAGGAATAGAGACCTGAAAAGCATCTCTTTAATTTTAGCCATCCAGAAGCTAGACATGCCAGGAAAGGAGGAGTTGCCCTCTGAAAGCACTTTTATTTCCAGCAATAATAGATAGAGTCTTGATACCTATCTTACAGGTAGGAAACAGAAAGCGACCTGAATCTCACACAGTGTAACTGCCCATAATGGTCTAGAAAAATTGTGGCAGATCAGAGACTGAATGGACATCATCTAGATTCTTATCCAGTACTCTAATCTCAAGCCTACATTTTGTTGATGACACGTAATTCAGGAAAAGAATCTGTTTCTATCACCAATATCCTGTCTTTAGAGAATCTGGCAATGATAGGCCAGTCTCCTCTCAAAATGTGAGATGGAGTTGTCTAGCTGGTGCCTGGTGACTTCTCAGGTCATTATTTTTAAAGAATGAAAATCATAATCTAATTTGTTAAAAACCCGTAAGATAATTAGCTCTATCTAAAATGTATATGTGGAGGAAGCACTGCAGATCACTTTCCCAGGTGCTACACAAGATATATTGATCAATAGATTCCTATCTAATGATAGCCACTTTGGTTATTACTTCAGTTTTCTTTCTGCTACAGTGGTTCTTATAATAATCTCCCCTACAGACTTTTGAAACATGAAAAAAAATCTAACTTTGTTTTGTCCAGCTGTTCAGAAAAATTAACAATGTCAGCTCTGATTTTAGTTAATACAGAAGCTAAGGCTAAACTGCATGTTCAGAAATCATTTGTATGTAAGAAGCTGTGCTCTTGATCCCATGCCAGCTTAGGGAAAAAAGCCAAGAGGTAAACAGAGGTGGTATCCTGTAGCCTTGTATTAACTCTCTTTACCAAAATCTACTCACATTTATTTATTTATTTACTTACTTATTTTATTTTACCTGCTCATTATGGAGGCTTTGTGTTTAGCTCTACAGCTGCAGGGGATATGCAGACACCAAAAGGATCAGGAAACTCTCTAGCCTGAAAGACTTTATATTTGTCATAAGAAGCAGAGTTATGGTGCTACGGGACTTATTTGCCCTGCTCACATATTCTGTACAATCTTCAACAGCTAATGCTTTACCAGTTACTGCAAAAAAGCAGGAAAACTAGAGAAAACAAGTAAACTAATAATTGTCTAGGCTCCAAGGCTGCCATCCGTAGGAAAAACTAATGAATCTTCAGACTGAAGTGGGAAAAGTGTTGGGAGAAGTTAAGCAAGGATGAGGTCAAAGGAGCACTGCTGCAGTCCTAGGTGAAGCACCTGCTCCAAGATAAATATGAAGAATCCAGTCTCGGAAGAATCCAAGAGAAAGGCTAAGAGGGAAGGGTAACTTAGGGCACCACTGGAAGAATGAGAGCCCATATATCCCATGGAACAAATCAATTTTCAGTCAAGGGTTAATAATTTAGTCACTAAACGCAGGGCTTTCAGGTACAAGCCCTGTAATGCACAAGAGGGCCAAAGCCATTAGTAGGTGGCTCTGCAGAGCCAGAGAGCAAGGAACAAACCCACCATGAAGTCTTTTACTTTCAGGACTACTGGGCTTCTCTGCATGGAAGGAAATAGGGGTTTGGCAGCAGAGCTCATGAGCTGTTCTGTTTCTCCCCCATGCTTCTCTCCCCATCCATGCACCCTTTTCAACACAAAGGATCACAACCCAGCTCCAACCATGCAAGGTCATTCTTCTGCATGGATCCTGATCGCTTTTAGTCTTAGCCTACATCTTAAGGTGGACATTTCACTACTAAATCGACCCACAGTTTACAAGAAAAAGAGAATATTTTATTGAAAGAGATGCCCTGTAAAACTTGGCCACCTATTATTTATTCTAAACGTTAATATCTCAGGCTGACTTTTCCTGTATTCAAAAAATAAAACACCCTTGGAGGACTAGACCATAGAAATGACAGACAAGGCTACAAAGATGCTGTATCAGAACTTAGACATTAAAACTAACTGTTCATATGGGCTTCTGAAATCTCAGAAGAGATGAACAACAGCTGTATGCTAATGCCCATTACTGGGAACAAATGTTTTTGAGTATAACTTCTGTGTGTTCTCCTCTAGAAATAGCTGGGTGCTGAAACATTAACTTATTCTAAGGGAGGAATTCTGCTAAATGTCTTTTTATGATCTGCATATAAACCCAAAGGAATTCTTTATCAGGTGTGACCAATGACCCATCCTGCTGTCCATCTCTAATAGTGCTAATAGAAAATACTTGTGGAGAACATGTGCATGGGATGGCTTGTACACCATTTTCTGCACTGTTTGCCCCAAGGGCTAAAGGATATCTTGAATATTCAGCACTATTCCACTTTAAGCAAACCTTGCAGGAGGGTAGAACCTATCCTTTGCTCACCGCTACACCTGAGGGTCTCTTTCACAGCCTTCACCCCTGAAAGTGAATATTTCTGGTGGGTGCTATAATATCTAACCCATCCCCACCTAACTCATGCTATGGAGACTTTCTTATAAGCTTGCACTCCTCTCCATTTTCAGACATGGGGAAGCAGGATGTGTTACAGCCAGCAGAGAGTGAGGAGACCCAGTTACTCAGCTTAACTCTGATCTGATTCCTATGATTCACCAGGGGCTTCTGCTGGAAAATGTTTCGTGGTGCACAAGAGTTCATGGAGTGTTTTCTGTGTCTCTCTCTACACATGCACATCAACTGCACCACATTACAGCTCCTTGGTCCAAGCATCCCTAAGGAACGGCATTGCCATCCTGAAAAGTGATTCCTAGGTCTACCGCCACAAGTTTTTAGTCCATAAAATATTCTCTGATAACTTTTAATGTGAAAATGTATCAAGTAATTTGAAAGCAAAACAAAATTGCATCCAGGTAATCGCATATATCTGTTTGCTGGTTGACATCTTTCAAAATTCTGACAGGTTAGTGGAGCAGGATTTCCTTTCACAGAGACCTGCTGACTCTCAAGCCACTATGATTTATTCAAATGCTTAGCAATTTTAATACAGCTTCTATCATCTTGCCAGGGATGGAGGTCAGACTAAAGTCTCTGTAGTTTGCGCGGTTGTCTTCAAAAGTTTTTCTTAGATATGCTGATCTGACACTGTGGGGGTGATGGGGAGCAGGAGGTGTTTCAGATAAGTGTTTCAGGCATAATCCAGCAGTTCTGCAATTTCCTGTCTAATTTGCTTCAGAACTCATAGTTTGATCATATCTTCTCTTGGTTTCCTGATGGCTGTTAGATCTATTTGGTATGATACTTTTTCTGTATTTATTTCAGGTTCTTCAAGGTCTTCTGATCTATTTGCCACAAAGAATTTACAGGGTGTAGGAATCTCCCCCACATCTTGTACATGCAGTAAAAATGAAATAAGTATTTCACTGGACTTCTTCACTGTGGACTCATTATTCCTGAGTTCCTGGTTTGCACCTCTTGTCACCAAGTGGTCCCACCAATTCCCTAGCTGTTTCATTTTGATGTATTTTAATAACTTTTCATTACCACTTTGAGCATCCTTTGCAAGATGATCTTCAAATTCTTTTTTAGCTCCTTTAATTTCCTGCTTCTATTTGACCTCCTACGTGTTATGGATTTTTCTGTTCTCATAGAGAAAGTTTTCCATTTTTTTTAAATGCTGACATCTTCAATGCCATAACCTCTTTAACTTTTTATTGAGTAATGCGGGATTTTTATCTGGACAGTTTTCTTGTTTCTTTTTTTTTTTTTTTTTCTTTGTTTAGTTTTACCTAGTCTTCTAATATAAGTTTGTTTGTTTCTTTTTTTTCTTCCTCTACTTTTCTTCTTTTTTGGATTTATCCCTTCAGCTATTTGCTTTGATTGTTTTTGCTAACTTTCTTTTTTGTATGTGTTTCTTTCCTAGAATTGCATTCTGCAAGCTGGTTTTATTTAATCTATTCTTTCTCACTACAATGGTAAACCTAGATTAACTGTATCTGGTATTAGAGACTGACTTTCCTATTAAAACCCCTTGGATTAGACTTTGTGCAAGGTTAAGACCAAATCTAGAATTTCTTCAAAGCTTTGTCCCCTCTCTGCGCACAAAGTTGCCACTGTAAGTGTTCCAACATGCCTTCCTTATTTACTGATAATATGTTTTTTATCTCTTTGCTGGCCTTTTAACAGGCTTACTGAAAACTAACTATGTCTGCTTTATAAGTTGCATCTTTGCCCCACTGACTTTTCCTTGCTTTTGGCAGCTTACCTTCTTTGTAACTAGGGTACATAAAGGTTTCACTGAATGAGAATTATGGGGCACAAAGCAAGAGTGGTCCTTACATAGCTCAGGTATCCAGTCAAGGGAAACCAAAGTACCATCTTCATAAAACAAACTATTCTACATCACATGTAATGTATGGTCCACCTTGAAAATTCACTAGCAGTTCAGATGCTTAAAAATCTTCACACTAACGTGAATGATTATGAATAACTAGGAAATGTGTAGAGACAGAGTTGAATTCATAATGGTGATTATGCACATAAACAACTCATAAAATTCGCATGTTAAAGCATGCTTGACTTAATAGTAGCATATCTGGTAGTCTCTGTTAGAGTACCACATATTGTTTGTATTGCTTTCTTTAGTAATGGAAAAATAGGTGGAAAGGGGAATAGCCTTACACAACAGGATTTACATGCTTCCCTAATATATCAATTCCTGTCATCTGTATAGGTGTCACATAGGCATATCGGATATTGTTCAGCTGCATGTGTTAGAATAATGTCTTTTCTAGGATTTAATCTTTTAGCAGTAAAGATGTTTACCACACAAATGAGGAGTGTAACAGAGAAAGAGAGACAGAAAAAATGTTTTTTAAAAAAGAGTTTCTTTCTTAAAAGAAAGACAACATCAAAAGCAGAAAATTCATCAGTTATATCATTAAGTAAAAAAATGTTACTTTGTGGCAAGAGAATGATTTTTTTATATGACCCAGCTAAAAGACATGTTCTCACCTAACATGAAAGTTCATATGTTTTGGTCCAGTTGAGTACTATAGAGGATTAGGAAAAATATGCAATTTTAAAAAATTGAAGTCAGATATAAGGCTATTCCTCATAAAAGAACAGCTATGAAATTTTTATTTCTTTTGTATCAATAGAAAATACTGGAAATAAATTTTTTGCTTGTTTTACTGTAATCATTATTCCAAACAAACAACAAAAAAGAAGATTACAATATAATTTGTCCATATATCTGGTGTACCTTATGTCTGCTAAAAAAAATCCTGTTTTCATAAGGAAGGGGAATCCCATGATCTTGATCTCAAAGGTCAGTCCTTGCAAAACGTACGATATATGATATAACCCCAGTCTAAATGAAAGCACAAATACAAACTAGGAAGAAATTGGATTGAGAGCAGCCCTGAGGAGACAGATGTGGGGGTGCTGATTGACAAAAAGCTCATCTCAAGGGGGCTAACCAGAAATCAACATGATCTAGTGGAAGGTGTCCCAGCTGATGGCAGGGAGGTTGGAATTAGATGATCTTTAAAGTCCCTTCCAACACAAACCATTCTATGATTCAAAAGAGAAGGGCTACAGAGCACATGTCTGTAACTTCCTCACAGAAAAAAGAGGACATGTTGTTGTGGTTTAAACCGTAAATCAGCCACGCAGTTTGCTACACGGAGAATCAAAAGAATGCAACTCCCACAGGTTGAGATAAGAACAGTTT